>CAEMYA010000684.1:572003-593832 GCA_903131615.1 Diplodus sargus | reverse complement strand
TCTGACTTGAACTGTTGGTTCGTCTTTAACATCTGAAGTTTCCTCCTTTTGATCTTCATCCCTTTTCTGTCTGTTTCTTGTTGATTTGCGTTTTGGTGGGGTTTTGGCTGCTTTCTTTCTTCTTCTCAGTGTTCTGGTTTCTGTGACAGGCTCCTCCTCCTCCTCCTCCTCCTCCTCCTCCCCCTCCTCCTCATCATCAACACCTTTATCCTCTTCTTCTTTAGCTGTCTCCTCAGCTCTCTCTTCCTCAGCCTCTTTTATTGTGACGGCATCATTCACTTTCTCTCCAGAGCCCTCCTCTTCCTCTACCACCTTCTCCCCCTCCGTGTTTTCTGTTCCATCAGACATACCTGGAACATGCTCATCTGCCATTGTTTCTTCTTGCTTTGTTGCTTCTTCCTGTTGCTCCACTTCTGCCTCAGCAGCAGTCTTTTCTACAGGAACCTCCTCATCGGCTGTAGCTTCTTCCTGGACATCATGACGGCTTTTGTTCACGTCCACTAAAACCACAGTCAGTCTCTGGAGATCAGAAAGCTGGGGTGCTGTTTCCTGACTTTGTTGCTGCTGTGCTGAAGGTGTTGCCTCCTCTTCACTGGGTGTAAGAACCTGTAATGTTCCTTCTTCAGACAAAGGAACAGGTTCCTCCTTCTCCTGCTCTGTTGTATCCTCCTCTGTAACTTTCTGCTTATCTTCTTCTATTTGTGACTCCACAGCTGACCCGAGCCCCGCTTCGCCTTTTTCTACTCCTGTTTCCTCTACATTTGTAGATCCCTCTGATTCCTTCTGCTCTTCCTCTTGGATTTGTTCACGGGTTCTTCTGGATTTGCTTTTAGGCGTGGCAGAAGCTGATTTTCTCCCCCGTTTCAGTGTTCTTGTTGTCACTACTGGTTCTTCTTCCTCTTCCGATCTCATAGCCTCATCTACCTCAGCTGGTGGAAGATTCTCCTCAGCATCTTCTACTGCTCCAATGTCTGCCTCTGTATCTGCAGACTGAGACTCCTCCATTGGATCAGTTATTGTGAAAGCATCCTTGTCCAGATCTTTTTTGTCTCCTTCTTCTTCCTCAGCAGTGACTGGTTCTGCATCATCCACCTCCTCTTCAGTAATAACCTCACCCTTGTTGTTTTCCTCCTGCTGTCGGTAGCTTGCCCGGGCTGACGTTCTTCCACTTCTCAGAACTCTTGTTTCAATAAATGGTGCTTTCTCGTTGTCACTAATTTCGCTATCCAGATTAGCAGTGGCTTTCTTTTCTTTATCAGAATCGTCTTCTTCAACAGTTGCACTTACATTTTTTTCTGTACTGGTTTCCTGTTTCCCTTCATCCTCCTCTTCCAACACCAGCATTTCTGGCTCAGGTGTTTGTTCTTCATCAACTGTTTTTTCTGTCTGTGTTTTCACGTCCAATGAGAGAACAGTGGCTGTCTGGAGCTTGGTGATGTTTTCCTCAGGCTCTTCAGCCTTTGGCGCTGCAGCCTCTTCTTCATCAGGTATTAACGTTTCTGAAGCAGTAGACACAGTGTCAGGCTCGTCTATCATGTTATTTGCCTCTTCCTCCTTATCTGCTTCAAACGATAGAGTCTCTGTCGTTCTGTCTTGGTCTTCCCGGACTTCACTGGGGTCCTCGTCGTTCACCTCAGTCGGCGTTATAACATCTTCTGCTGCTTCAACAGCTAATTCCTCCGTGGATATCTCTTCTTCTGTTTTGTCAACAGTCTCCCCTTGGTGTTTCTCCATCTGTTCATCCATTTCCTTTCCATCTGCTTTCTCTTCACTTGCTTCTGGTCTATCGTGAAACTCTTTGGAGCTCTCCTTCGCTTCAGTGTCTTCCACCCCAGGCTCCTCTTGTTTCTCTGTCCCTTCTTCTTCTCTTAATTCTTCCACAGCGACTCCATCCCCTTTCATTGAAGTGATTCCCTCCGGTTCATCTCCCTCAGTTACAGCCAATTCCTGGACAACTTCAGTTGAAGAACTGTCATTCTCCTCAGCAAATGCATTGACCTCATTCTCTAATTCTTCATTTACTTTCTGGCTATGTCGTGTATACCTACGTTTGGGTGTGGGATTGCTTATAACAGTCCTTTGCCTCAGAACTCTTCCTACATCCTGGGATGTAGTTTCCAACTCTAGCTTGGTGTGGCGCTGAGATCTCCGTCTGGGGGTTTCGCTCTGTACTTGTATGGCCTTTACAACAGTTCTTCCTGTTTTTCCAACTTCCCCACCTTCTGATGCTGCATGTGTTGATAGACCTTCTACATGCTGTGAAACGTTTTCTTCTGCCTGTTCATTAGTGACCTCAACTTGAGTTCCCTCTGCTTCTTTCTGTTCCTTTAAAACTTCAAGCACTGCAGTGTCTTCCTCTGCTTCCTCAATTTCTGATGCCACATTCTCAACTGTAATCTTTGAGTCATGGGAGGTGTTGTTCAGATCATGTGTGGCATCATCTTCTACTTGTGGCTCCACAGTAGTAGGTGTAACATCAACTTCTTCTAGGTCTTGTGAGGCTAAGACTGTGGCTGGTGTGTCCGACATCATAGCTGTTGCTTCTTTAGGTGCAGTATCAACGACATCTTGTCCATTTTCTTCAGGTTCCACACTGAACATCACCTAAAAATAAACAGAGAAAACTGAATCACGAATACATTCCTGTATTGGGTATACAGACAAACCAACGGAAATTTGCATATCCACACACCTCAGCCTGCACCAGGTCAGAAACATCATGCAGTCCCGTCTTCTGCTGTGCTGAAACATGCTCCCCTCTGGGGGTTTCTGCTTCAATATCCTCGATTCTAAAATATTTTGGACATCACTTATTAATTTCAAGCTTTACATAACGTGACGATTTGATGGTGTGACAACTCTGCAGTAATCACAGGTGTGGATTGGCTGTGATGAAAACACAACAACAGGTTGGACACGCTAAATCTTTTATCCCCCTTGTCAGGTGTGACGCTATGAAGTGTACTAAATCCAAGGCTGGACCATCCGTCTTTGTTCAAGCAGCGCAGACATCGATCACTTTGTGCTGAGTTTAAAAGAGAGACTGAAGATGAAGATTTAAAAAAAAAAGAAGAAAAACACTGTTACATTGTTAGTGGCTTCTGTATCACTAACAGACATGCCTGTTGTTTGATCAGTACTGTGCATGTGCTACTCTCAACAGAGATGAGAACCACATGGGATATCTCACTCATTAGAAACTTCTGTAACCAGCTCTGGAAAAACTGAGGCATCTAATTCCTAAATATTATTGATTGAAGCCTTTTTAAAACAGGTTTTAACATTTTCTGGATGTGATCTGATGAGGTATATGATCTACTGCTTTCTATTGTTCCCTGTTTTCTGGTCTCCTGGCCAAGAGAAAAGAGTCAATTTTATTGGTAGCTGAATAAGTAGGCAGACTTTATCCCCTGCACTTGAATGAAGAGCTCACATTTAAAGCATCTACAATGGACATTTTTAAAATCCTAATGTAAATTAATCCACAATGTTTTCAGGATTGCAGTGGCATGTTTAATTCATACATACCTGATCATTTTTTCTGATGTGTCCTCCATTATCTTTTCTCCCACATGCCTTCGTTTGGAGCCACCACTCCTGGCTCGGGCTGTAACAGCCAAGTCAGCCTCTGAAACTGTTAAAACTGTTAAAATATACTTTATTTCATTAAAAAAAGGTTACAATGTAGATTCAACATGATAAAATGCTCACCTTTGGTCGCTCTCACGATGGTCACTTCCTCCTATAAAACCCAAATACCAGGCATTACTTTTACTTCTATAATAAATTTCTTTTCAAGTAAATCTTAAATTGGAGGAAATAATAATAATGTACCACAATTTCAACTGTGCATTTCATAGATTCAGCTTCTTTTATTTGTGTGGTTATTGCCTCCATCACCACATCCTCCTCAGTCACCTCCGTCATCACATGGGAATCCTCTGTGAATGAGAGACTCTTGGATACTGCTGAGAAACAGAATGAGACATGCAGATAGGTACTATACACTAACAGTTGTCAAGTCATTACATGGGACATTTAACATTTTCAAGATAACTGAACATACATTCTTTATGGTTTAAAGTCCTTGGTAGTATGCTGTCCTGGGTGATTTCTTGGTAGAGCCCTACAGTACAGTTATTTCTTACCACTCAGATCCATGCCCTGGATCTTGTTGGCGATGTTGGTCCTCTGGTTGGGTGCACCTATGCTTTCTACCTCCCACAGCAGGTCTGTGTCTCCTGGGTACTGTAACAGGTACTTCTCGCACACTGTAAGCAAAGGGGAGTGCATCAAACTTGTTAAAGTACTGTTTCTGGTTCTATGAAATACCAGCATAGACACTGCTGACTGTGAGACAGCAGCATTGACTACCAGCTGCAGGGTGGAGTCATATACCTTTATACATGGCTTTTGTGAGGGGGTACCTCAACCCCAGGTTGTCCTCTTTGAAACTGAGCACAAAGTCCTCCAGCATCTGGAGACCAAAGCCTTTACCACGCTGACGTTTTCTGACAAATATGGAGTCCATCACAGGGAGCTGATAGCTTCTGGTTGAGAAACGATTACACAAGCTGCCTGGAAAACAAAAAACAACCATGCTTTTGAGGACATTTTTATAAAAGGGTTAGGGAGAAGGACAGAACAAATAATTTATCACATATGGACTTAACCACCTTTTCGGGTTCAACAGTCTTTACATAGTGGTCAAAACAATTGAGCAGAAAGCAGAAATAGCACTAAGTGGTTGTGCTCTAAAAAATGTCATCACTCTTTTTCATAATAGATTCAAACTGAGAGCAAACGAGAGACCAAAGAACATGCGAAAAGTTGAGTTCATTAGAGATAAAAATCACATTAATTACCTGAGGGTTTGACTGAATAGAAGCCAACAGCCTCTCCTTCATTCCAGAGGATTTTTGCATGATCTTTTTCCCCATGGCAGAGGAAGGGAAGCTCATCAGTGCTCATCTCCTTGGCTCTATAGATGACACGATTAAGGATGTATAAAACTATCCTCTCTCCTATTGTCTCCACCTGGGACACACACAGAGAAAAAAAGTTTTATTCTTAATGTATTTTTAATTCAAATTTTAATTCAGACTCAGAGGAGGGGCCATAGTTATGAAAGGGGGAAACAAAGTTTGTATGAAGGCTATGTAGACAGTTTTTTCTAAGCTCAGGGAGAATGGGGAGCAGCTCTTCCTACAGTTGGTTAAAGCCTCTATGATGTTCAGTCTTATCTAAGCAAACACATAGCGCCATGTCACATATATTTGAATTTGTATTAATTAGAAACAAAACTTTGTCAGTCAAGGTATATCCAAACACTGTTTGTGCTCCATCAGTTTCAAACAAGAAACCATCTCAGCACCGAAACGCACAAACCTCCAGACGTACTGACTGTAATCAACAACAGACATTAAAGATGTCATTTTTGGAGGTGATTTTTGTGAAGGTGAAGTCTTTGCGTGATAAAAGACTGTGGTACAAACAAAAGCAGGCAGTGACTAATGCCAACATGAATACTGCATTATAGCTGATCAATTTGGGTTGCATAAATCTACAATGAGGAATTTCCCAATAGGTATCATTTGTTTTTCAAACATATGTTTGTTCGGCATAATGGTGGGAATTTGAGTGCATGTAAATGTAGTCACTGTGTCATCACTTGAGCAGTACATGGCACTAATGTCAACGCTGCCTTTAAGAGACTCTGTGGGACTTGTGTGTTGTGCTGGGAGCAGAGAGACGCTCTGAGACAAGACACTCGAGAATGTCCATATATGTCACATCATTTGGACTGTCGCAGAAAAACTGACCCGAGTCTTTCACAAAGAAATCCACAGTCCAGCAGCTTTAAACTACTTCAACACATCATCCACAGGCTTGTGAAGACAACAGAGAGAGGCAGGCAGGTCTTATTTTCTGCTCACATATGGACAATAAAGTCATCAATTCATGAATTGCAACAAATTGTTACACAATTTGTATTGTGTATAATGTCACATAACGTAAATGTGACACATTAGGCCATGCAAATAATTTCAAAAACATAGTATTGCGTCAGAGTTTAGCGAATAGCCACTTAGGCAAACAGCCTCCACTCGACAACAACCACTGCAGTCAGCCCAACTCTGACAACACTCTGAAGATGTTGCTGTTTCCTTCTAGCTCAGTAGTGCTGCACAAATCATAATCATATAATCATTTTTCCATACTAGTAGGTGAGGAATGTTGATTGATCGCTGTCATTTAAATGACTGAATATGAACAGCATGAGAGTGGCTTCCCTAGCTGGTAAGATGTCTCCTCATACCTCCATTGGCCCATCTCGAGCAGGGTCCGCTGTCTTGAGAATGTCGTCCACTGTCCACCATTGGTCCAGCAGGTACAGAGCCACAGCGGTCATTGAGTCCCTGGGAGAGAAGAGGGCCAGGATCTTCTGTTTATCACTCAGGCCGTGCAGAGGGACGAAGCCAACACTGGAAATGCTTATGGTGACCTGAGGACAGACAGACAGCTCAGCACACAAAATCACAGTCTACAGCCAAACTCTACTCCACGCATATTATTTATATGATATTAAAAAAACCTGTACTAGTTTTGAATCACTGACACTATTGTCCTAACTCCGTTGAGGCACCTTTGGCAGCAAATACGACATGGAGTCTACTTAGGTATGATGCGACGAGCTTTGCTTAGCTTTTGGGCATTTTCTGCCATTCTTCTCTGCAGATCCTCTAAGCTCTGTCAGGTTAGAAGGGGACAGCCATTTTCAGCTATCTCCAGAGTTGTTTGATTGGGTTCAAGCTAGGGCTCTGGCTGGGCCACTCAAGGACATTCTCAGAGTCACAGAATCACCCAGTTCATGTCACTGAAAAGCACAATGCTGCCACCACCATGCTTCACTGTTGGGATGGTGGTGGGCAGATGATGAGCGGTGCCTGGTTTCCCCCAGACATGAAACTTAGAATTGAGGCCAAACAGTTAAACTTGGTTCCATCAGACCAGAGAATCTGCTTTTTTGCAAACTTTCACTGAGGAGAGGCGTCCGTCGTGCCTTTTTACCGTGCAAAAAGACTGCATTCATTCAGTGGACACCACTCGTTTTTAATTCAACACAGCTGCCATATATGTTTTCTTTACTCAAGTAGATTATCATTATCACTATTATTTTCATTATTATTATTTCTTAAGGTAAAGCAAAGGGGGTAAACAATATTTTTTTATCAAGACAACGTACTTGTATTTGTATCACAAATATGCAGAAAGTTGTTTTTTGAATAACATTCAGTGAAGGCACTTCCGATTATAGTCAAATGTGAGCAGCATAAACCAACAAGGCAATCTGAGAGGGCAACCGAATGTAATGGAACCAGTTGCTCATCGACTCTTACATCAGGCCCAGAGTTGTGGAGGTATGGTAGCCACTTCACCCACTTGTCCCAGACCTCTCTTACGGCAGCTAGTTTGTCTGTCACATGTCTTCAGGTCTTGACTCACGGTTATCAAACTGTATCATTCTTGAGAAAGTGTGAAAGACTTTCAGTGGCATCCCAGAGACTAGACGTGGCCTCACCTCGTGACCTGTACACTCCTGATTAGCAACCCTATGTAGGCATGCAGGTCTATCTCGTCCATGCTTTTCCAGCTGTCTCCACATTTTTTTTAAGCCCTCAAAATGTATCATCTCCAGAATGAATTTTTTGATAGCTGGTTTGATGAACAGGTGAAATGTTGAGGCGATGTTGTCAATATGGGAAACAGCATATTTTGTGGGACCTGGAGTCATCTCCGTGACATTTTGTGCTGCCATCCTGCCCTGGCTGCCATGTGGTTATGAGGACCATGTTATCTCCCCATTTATTGACAAAAATGTTTCTTGTTCAGCTTGAGACGTTTCTTCATCTGAAGATGGTGCATCATGTTGGGGGTTGTATTTCTCCCCATCTTCTTCTTCAGATACCTCCTCATCTTCCAAATCAAACGTGCCTCACTGGAGATCTTCAGGCTTCAGCACAGAGATAACTGAGGCTACTGTCATCTGCAGCACATTCAGAGACTCTGAACTCTGTGAGAAAGTTTTAGTTTTGTCTAAGATCAATCAGCAGTGTGTGTCTGTGTGTCTGTGTGTGTCTGTGTTTTTTTGAAGTCTGTAACTGACTTTGTGACTGTGATTTTAACTGCTGGGTCAAAAATGATCCAAAGACACTTTTTGCTCCCAGGTGGTGTACAGCCTCCATGGAAATATGAATAAAGGCAGTAAGTCCCTTTTTTTAATGTTGAGGTCACTATATGAGAAGAAAATTTCAAGTTGAAAAACAACATTTAAGGGGTGTTCTCTACTGTTAAACACAGTCTAGGGTCATTCTTTTAGGGTCACCCAAAGACAACAGGAGGACTGGGAAGAGTCCTGGTAGTTCCAAACTTTTCCATCAAAGAATTATCTCTTTAATACAGTAAAATATAATTGTGTTGCATTCCCCAGATCTGTTTGCGACACAATCCCATCTTTTCAGCTCTGCAGGCAGTTCGTTTGACTTCATGTTCTCCTTTTTATTCTCATGAAACAATAAATGAACAATGATGTCGTAGATCTTTCTGGAACCTTTGGATCATCATCAAGGCACTCTCTGTGGAAACCACTGCTGTAGTGGAGGATTGTGAATTCAATAAGGTTTTCCTGTTGTTTTACCCGCAGAGTGAATAACAGGAATTGACATTATGTTCCATAATGTGTCCTGTGTGCACCCTGTGTGAACATTATGTGCAAAACTGGAGCCATATTGTATTGAAAGCTGGAGACTTGGGATGTCCATGGTCATGCATTATTCTGCATCCTTTAAGAATCATTCTGCTGTCCCACCGTTGGCTGATGTGGACATAACCCTGTTTCATCTTCTTGTTTTAAAGTGTATTTACTGCAGGGATCGACTGATAGGTTTCTTCAAGGCCAAAACAGATATCGATTATTAGTAACCGAGGGGACCAATAACTGGTATTTTAAAGGGATACACATTTGCGGTAAAAATTAAAACCTTGGCATGAAAATTGAGAATGACCAGTGATGGAATTCTATCAACTTAAATTAACTTATATACTGTACTTTCCTTTATAACAATTGTGAGGTTTCCATCACCAAAAACAATACTGGGAAAAATCAGCCCCTATAATTGGCCAAAAATCAATCAGTACTGATTACTGATACTGACAATGTTCAATAAATGTGCAATAGTTCTGAGTCTTACAGATTCATCTTTCAAATGCTCAGAGTACAGAAATTATGTAAAATAAAAAAATAAAATAAAAATAATGTAAAATCTTTGTTCTGATGCAGAATATCCAAGCTGGTGCACATTCTTCACAAACACTATCGAAGCACCTAACCACTCTCCCCTACACAAAACACATGATATGACTTTACACAGAGACACACACACATTTTCATCAATGAGAAAAATCCATTTAAAAAACATAACCAGTCACATCTTCATTGCACATGAAAAAAACCAAAGGGTTAGTTTTTTATTACTTGTTATATGTATAACTCCTTTCTTTTGTCAGACCATTTCTGTGCCATAAACATAAACTTCACGGCCATGAGAATCTCACGGCCATGTGAGAGACTCAGGACTACTCTAGCCAATGACTATGTGTACAATGCAGCCATTGTGCTACTGCAAACATGCCACTGTGCTACACAGACGCATACAGAAGTTGCTTGCTGCTCTATATTGTTATCCATAGCAGCATAATGCGTGATAATGATAAATCTAATTCATCATCTAACAAGTATCTCACTCCATATTAGGATGATAGTTTATCATACAGTATCAATCAATCAAATTCAATCAAATTTTATTTGTATAGCCCTTTACAATAGCCAGACGGTATCCAAAGTGCTTTACATCAAAGCAATAAAACAATACATAGAAATACAAGAAAGTGCTACAGTGCTGCAAGAAAACACAAGAAAGTGCTACAAGTGCTGCAAGAAAACACAAGAAAGTGCTACAAGTGCTGCAGGGTGTTTAAGGCCCTCTAAAAGTGCATAAAGTAAAAAACAGGCAAAATAAGTACACCTAAGAGCAGGACTACCCCAGTCAGAGTTAAATGCCAATCTAAAAAAGTGTGTCTTCAGCTTCAATTTAAAAAGGCTGAGGTCAGTAGTGGTGCGAATATCAGGGGGCAGTCTGTTCCACAGCCTGGGAGCTGTGACAGCAAAAGAACGATCACCCCACTGTTTAAGTCTTGACCTTGGGACCTCTAACAGGAGCTGGCCGGAAGAACGGAGGGCCCTGCCACATTTGGTCTATAATGTAATCTTCTGAGGATTTTGACTCCCAGTTAAACTTCCACTTCCTAAATCCAAATACACATGATACATATGAGTCCTATGAATCCCCAAAGGTTTAAGACCAACTTTTGAGACACTAAGTGCTGCTCTTGCTGACTTACAATGACCATTAACAACACATGGTTGAATGACAGCACAGTATTACAGTCGAGAGTAAGCAAGCCCTGTTTACCACAAATGCCCAACGTATGGAGGTGTGTTTTACCTGAGTGGAGTCAGAGAGGGTGAGGTGTTCTGGAGAATCAGGGTTGCTGTAGAGGAGGTCGTTCATGTAGTTGTGGGCCAACTGTTCCAGCTCTGCCTGGCTGACATTAGCCAGGAGATCCACAGGGAAATGCATCCCTACACAACACACAACAGATAGAAAGAGCATCGTCAGACCCTCAGTCAACCATTACTGTCATCACCTCACCAAGACACCTGGGACTGTGGAGTCATTCGGAATAAAGGCAAATGTGAATTGACACAATAACAGAGAAGGCAACACTTAAATTACAGCAGAGAGTTCCAGCTCTTAAACATGTCTCTCAAACATTATTTAAAGGAACAGTTCAAGTCAAAATAAATATTCAGTCATTATTGATGAAGTTTTGTAGATCACAAAACATTTCTGGAGCTTCACAGCAAAATAGTGTTACGGCATTCTCCTGAACAACTCAAGCAGCCGGGGACATTTCTAAAATGTGAATAAAGAAACCTCAATAAACCCTGAGGTCTAAAATTGATTTGAAAAGATATTACTTAAACCCTCATCGCACAGCCGAGCTTCATACAGAGTACATGCGAACAGCTTGCTTTTTACATTTTTATTTTTCTATTTTTATTTTATAAGGTTTCCAGCTACTGCAGTTGTTCAGGAGAATGCTGTAACTCTGTTTTGCTGTGAAGCTCCATAAATGTTTTGTGGACTACAAAACTTCACCTTATTCTTTAAGCACTGAAAATACAACTTCCCTCTTTTGAATCACCTACTGGAAAAAGTCAAAGGGAATAAACATTTTTAATAAAACAGGCAAAGTGTGGGTGTCAGTGGCAACAAAAAAAAAAAAACATTTGGTCCTCTCCACACACACACACACACACACACACACACACACACACACACACACACACACAAATCACAAATTTGTCTATCAAGCTGCTGCCACCCTCTTACATCATGTATGTGGGTCTGTGTGATGTATGTGATCTGGAGGATTTGTTGGTTGAGACTTACAACAAAAAAATAAATCCTAGAATACACTGCACATGACAGACTGATGACAACAATGTGGCACTGTGGCTATAACTAGTCATTTTGTTTCAAAGTAATAAATTAAACATCTTGTGACACATTATATTTCAGACATGGTCCACAGTTGAGCTGAGCTCCTGTTTGTCACCACATCGAGTTGTTTTTGGACTGCTTTGTTAACAGGTGTCTTGTAGCTCAGTGGGGTTTACAAGAGACAACATAACAACTTGTCTTTGTCTTTTTGTATTCAATATTTTGGTAAAGTAGGGATTTTAATTGTGTTCTGAAAACTATTACAAACCAACAGGACAGGTTGAGATCTTCTTCCCACTGCCCCACCTTGTAACAGGAAACAGTGAGCTCTCCATAGTTTCATGAATAACTACAATGCTGGGAAGTCCTGAGCCAAGTCAAATGATACTAGGCAAATTAGTCCACTGCTGGCCTCAGTATGTGAGTGTGTATGTATGTATGGGGGGGTGTTGAAATTGTTGTTCTGTAAAGCACTTTGTGCTACATTACGATGTATGAAAAGTGCTCTATAAATAAAGTCTGATTGATTGATTGAATCCAATATCATGCTCGAGAGCCCTGAACTCTGAGGTCTATAGGATTTGGTTCGTAGTTTCTACGTGGGATAAACTTGAACTCAACACGTGGCATGGTAACCTGATCCAATCCACCTCCCACAACAAATCCCAGTTAATCCTCAGTGATCTCTTGTGAGACTAATAAACTGTGAAAGTTACTTTATTAAGTAAGCTTCAGTGAGGATAAGAGGCTCACTTTGGTTTCTACTTACTATTGTTCTCAAGTAGAGTCACAGGCAGAACTGTTTGGAGTGGCAGTGAAAAAGCGCCTGAAGCTAACATGGCTAACCATAAAACTACTTTCCTCCGAGGTCAAGTTACGACATTTGTTACCTAGGATAAACCTGCCATGGGATCCATGATAGGCGGACACATGCAGAGAAACCTCAGAAATGTAGTTTTAAATGAACAGTGAGACCGTTTTCTGTTTTTTTTTCTGACAAACATGAAGCCTGTCATTTACATTTGGTTTAGCTGCACATGTCCACAGCGCCTCAAGATAGATTCAAACACACAACTGTGTTTGCTGTGGGTCTGTAGCACAATCCCTGTCAGAACAGGACTTGATGTTAGCCAATCAGCTTGTAACAAGTCATTTAATAGTTTTTTTATGAAATGAGTTAATGGGTGAGGATCTAAAATACAGTAACATTTGAGGAACTTGAAGGGGACTGTGGCTGTGAATGTGAATGTATCTGAAACATCAAAAACCTGAGAGCTCTTCTGCAGACCTGAATGACTTAAACCTTCTGTTTGATGGTTGATCATTTGACATGATTCCAAAGTGGCTTGTAAATGCAACATCAGTAACTCTGAAAAACATTTCATTTTACTAGCTCACCTTGGGCTCGTGGCTTTGGTTCCCACAAACACCTATTGTGTATCACTTGTAGCCACTCTTCCTATAATTAATTATGTGTAAAGCTGGAGCACCGTTCCATCCCCAACTCAAACTTTGCATCTAGTCCTGCAGGGTAGTTTACACTTATGTAAAACCAGCCGACTTCAGACGGCTGCAGTAGGAATCAAACAGTTTGGGTTAACAGGGACACACACTCCTCCACACACATGCTCACTGACACGGCTTCAACAGCATGATCATAGAGTCTTATTCAGACCTTTGCTCCACGTTTTGCTGTTTTCCTGTTCAGACTTGGAGCACTCTCATCTAGAAATGTCACTCTTTGACATTACAAGCATACCTGAACATGACAGTAGAGCGTGAGCTTCAACTTAAAAGCGGGTGACTGCAGGAAGCTAACCTATTCAGAGAATCTGCCCACCACAGCAGAAACAAATACAGGGACACAGTCTCCAGTTTTCTTCTGATTTAATCATACGTTTAACATTGTTTTAATACAAGTTCCTTAAAAGTGCTTATGTTTCAGCAGGCTGCTTCTTTACTTCTATAAAAGAAGAAGACGTGTAAACATAAGGTATCAAATCTATCACTTTTGCATTAGTACCAAATTTCAGACTGGCACTCGGAGAATCCAGGCTGTACAGATGCTGTCCCAAACTTAGAGAAAAGGGGGGATGTGCAAGGTGATCAGGTAACAACACTCGGTTCACACTATTCACCAAGTTAAATCACCGTGGTCTGATCTTTCTGTGTTTCAGCAGCCAAGTGTATAGAACCACAGGAGCACACTTGGATCACCGTGCACAACAACAAGCAGGGATAAACGGTCACTGCAGTCTGGTGTGAGGACACTGGACACACGTTCATTAGAGGGAGTCTAGCATTGGATTTCTATGGGTATGGTTTAATATGGAAATTTCCATCTCGCCTTAAACAACTTCAAAACCCAAAAACATGCACACACCAGCCTAAACATCAGTAACACCGCTCACACACACTCCTGGTGATAAACACAGTAATAAAGATTTGGTGATTTCGTGTGAGCTACCTGCAGGACCAGTTTCCTCAGTGTGTAAACTAACCCTGCAGGGATTGTCATGCCTGTGGTCTCTGGCAACAGCCTGGAGGCACAACCTCATCAATATCATTCCAGGGTGTTCTATTTTGGCATCCCTTTACCTTCCCGCAGAAAAATTAACCCATTTTTCCCTGTAACTCTGTGGCCTAGTGTCAAATGTTCCCTCAAAGTTGGTACAGAAACGTCACACGGACCAGATGCTACATTACTAACTTTTGAAAGGGGCCCTTAAAGCCTGTGCCCTTTCAACAAAGCCTTGGACCAGCTTTAATCCACTCTGATCTTCAACGACATGACACACAGTCATGAGCATCAGCAGCCAAGCATGGCGTCCAGTTTTGTGTGTGCGTGTTTCAGAGGTTGTCGTACATCTTTAAATGCACACTGAGGTGATAAAAGCAGTTGGTTTAAGCAAATAGGTGGTTCTTACTAATAAATATTTTCATCGCTTCATCCACAGCAGCTTGTTCATTAAGAGCCTTGTCTTTCAGCCCTCAGTTCTCATGTGACACCTGCAGCAGGCATTTCTGGAGCTACAATCGTGTCAGCAGCATTTTAAGTCTATAATGTGGTACAAAGTTACAATGGCATCAGAAATGGACAGTTCCATAGTTTAGTTTTCTGATACAGCCTCGAGCTCCGGCAACACAACTGCACCACTTTCAGCTGTATGGCTCCATATGGATCCAAATTGTACACCATGATGTACCGACTCTGGTTATTCGTGACTTCTCAGTTGAGCACTGTGCAGCAAGGGAATTGTGGATAAATTGCAACTGAGAGCAAAATGAAATTCATGGAGAGAGTTTTGATCCCATGACGCTAAAAATTTGACTGTTTCTGGGTCCAAACTGTTAAATCAGCTGCAGGTCTGTCAGTCTTTAATGTGATCCATTCTGCGGACGAGCTTGGATGACAACAACTTAGTGAATCAAAAAAACAACACAGGCCACATGTACAGACCCACGTTCATTATGAACGCTATCATACCGTCTTCTATCCCGCCTTGTCTCCCACTGACACCCAAGCACACACTGTCACTGGACATCACCAGCAGAGCAGAAAGTCCAGTCAGTCTATTGTGAGAGTGTGTGTGAGAGAGAAAACAACCCTGGCAGCTGACTGTGTGTTTGTGTGCGGATGCATGCACGGCTGTGCTGAAAGCAGGCCCAGTGCCCCTCAGGGAAGGGAGTAGTGAATAGCATGCACACACACACACACACATTACCAGAGAGCTCACACTGCTGTTTTTCTGTGAAAAAACACTCAACAACTGGCCTGAACAGAGCCTCAAAGAAATGCTGGAGCAACACTTCAGTGGCTGCCAGATAGTGTTTGTTTGTTTGTTTGTATGTTTGTTTGTCTGTTAGTTTGGCAGCTGAGGAGAAACACACACTTCTACTGTAGACTGACTTCTGAGTACATGATGTTCCCATAAGAGCTCCGTGGAATATGAGGGGTTCGTGTCATATGAACATTGTGAACATTCAAAGTTGATAATCACTGATAGGGATGCAATCACTGATCGCTGACAGTCATGTACATGCCTGAATAAAGAGGGTCGTTGGCTCGCATTAAAAACGAGAAGGTGGCGGAGCTGCTGCACAAAGTGCTGAGTGCGCACTTTCTCCTCTCGCGGGACGCACGAAGCGTCCGACTGAACAGAGACTAAACTACTGAGAGTGCGTGAAACAAAAAGAGAACAACGAGTCCTAAAGTCACACAAGTTGCGAATGTGACAGAGAATATGTGTGTGTGTGTGTGTGTGTGTGTGTGTGTGTGTGTGTGTGGTGGGGGAGGGGGCGTGTGCTCTGTGGCCACGCTGCCTGTGATGATGACTGTGTCCCAGCATCAGCCGCGAACACTTCCAACAACTTTTCAACACATTCAAACTCAGATCCAGTGAGAAAAAACAATCACGCTCAGCTCTGCTGCCACTCCAGCAGCTGTGACCAACACTGCTAATGACACTGACGATTTAAACACCTCGGGTGTTTGTGTGCGACACTATTCAAAATACAATCGGTGCGCACCAGCTCTTAGCAGAGCGTTTAAAGACAAAATGATCGCTGTATTTGAGAAGTAGCAGTTTGCAGACGGCACCGTGCACGTTTCTAATTAAGTGTGGAGAGATGTTAATCTGCAGCTTCATCTTCAGACAGGCTGGCACACTTCAGAACATTTTGTTCCAGATACAAAAGAACTACAGAATTGCGTTGAGCGGGTCGCCCGGAGCCGCCGAGCAGCAGAAGCGGTGATGTGTCCGCGCACAGTGAGGCCGTGAGAACTGGATGTACTCGCGATAGTCTATATTTAATACCTGCCCGCTTTCCACTCCAGCAGATGCCGCGGCCGTCCTCGTCTCTGCCTCCTAATTCCATAAGTGCACAAAGAAACTGGCCAGAGTGCTGCACACACACACACACACAACACACAACACACAGAGAGAGACGACCCGAGCCAAGCAGCACGAAGACACACAAAACTCACCTGCAGTTTTCACAGAAAGCCTTTCTGTCTGGAAACTCTCACTGCTCCAATTTAAATTCCCCGAAACGCGCTTAAGGGTTTATTATGCTGGTAGGCGCGACGCTCTGCGCATGCTCCGCTCTGGCCACCAATCCTGTGCAGCCGGCTTACATAACTAAACTATTATCCAATGTAACCCCCTAATACCCTAAAATCACTGAGGCCAGCTTTATAACGGGCCAACAGTTAGATCAACAGCATCGAAAGAGCTGTAAAAAAAAAAAAAAAAGTACGTTATAGTTATTGTATATATGGCATTATTAACCCTAACCATCATTATTAGGTAAATATGTATAAAGTGATAATTCCATTTGATAAACTGCTGCAGCCCTCTTAAATATAGAGTCTACATTTTTATATTTCATAATATAGGCGCAAATCGCAGAGAAGACAAAGGACCGATGACAGAGCCTGTTGCTCTGTGGAGAGAATCGCGTTCTTCCTACTGGGACACTGGATGGAGTGGCTGCATAATATTTAAGATTAATTTATTTGAGATTAAATCGGAGTGTCGTGTTCATGTCTCTTCTGATTTGAGCTTCTCATCCTCTTCAGTTTTAACAGTAGCATCGTCTTTGAAGCAGAAGACCTCCTCCTCTTCGGTAGAGCCCTGACCGCTGCATGACACAAGGTCCGGTGTGTGAGACGTGGATCTCTGATGTCATAAACATCATCAGTGGCATAATTTAGCAGGAAATCCCCAACGTGAGTGAAAGTTATCCTCCTTGTCTCCAGAGTCTGCTACGTCATTAAAAGGATGGATTAAATTGTCTGTGATGGTTCATTTGACAAACAGGCCAAAGGATGAGTGACTGTTATTTATCTCATTTGCAAAATTGTCATACATATGTTGTCCCTTGTTTTTTTTGCATGCCAGTGCGATGCCATGGTTGTGATTTTTTTTTTTTATTTATTTATTTTTATTTATTTTATTTTTTTCATGTCAGTTGCGGTAGAGACATGCTCCAACCCCTCAAATGTATGTATGTTACATACCTGGCAGATTAACTCACAAAATGTCATTATCAGCTAATTTTAGCTAATTAATATTTTTTATCTTCCCTATTTGCAACAACATTGCTATTACCTTATTTAATATTCCTCATAATTTTACTGTTTCCAGGTAGATGGGCTTTTGTAATTTCTGTAACTTCGTGTCCTTCCCATAAATATTGGTCTCTGTCCATGACCCTCACTGCACTGCCCTCATCAGCCGCTTTATAATTATGTTTTTATAGTTTCTCAGCTCATTCTAGGCGGCAGCCTCCTCTTGCTGAGGCTGGGTCTCATCTTGCAGAGCTGGAAGCTGTTGTCAGCGTGCTGTATGTCAGCTTTATGAGGGCAGGGACCTCTGGTGGCAGCTTGGCCAGAGGTGGGGTCCAGTCAGATTTAAGGGTGGGGGGTCCGTGTCTTTTTTATCTAGAAAATGCATAACCAATTGAATTCACCTGTGATATTGTTGGATATTCTACCTACTTTGACCTGCAGTGTTTTTATTGCTACCCCTGGTGGGAATGAAATTAAGACCTGTTGAGTAAATTGTGGGCCAGTTATTTGATATTTTTTGGGCAAACTATTACATTTATTACCCCTCCTGACATGGCCGGCTTATGGGGACCTTATGGACATACATTATATGCTCCAGTGTTTCAGTATGTGCTGAGCTGTGGTCTTGGTCCAGTGGATCTGGTAACTGACAGGGGAGAAGGACTTCACTGGGAGGTTTTCCTGATTTGGTAATTGAGGTGGATTAGCTGGAGGTGCCTGCCCAGATTGTGCCTGGCTAAGGATAATGCCACTTGGAAAGGTTCATTAGTAGATAGTTAGTGCGTCTAACTTACTCTCTTTCACCTCAGTGTAATGGTCACGGAGGATCAACATGGTTGTAAATTCCCAGTTTTTCACTTTGCCTTCAATTAGGGTTTTGGTGTTGAAGCTGGGGCTGGCAGGTTTTATAACTGTGGCCATGTTTCTGGTGAGCCTCTTGATGGTGGGGGAAGCTGAGCTATTTTTCAGGTGCTGTTCTATTTTGATGATTTTGATCATAACAATAACAGCAAGTCTTGCTTCTCCAGACAGAGGGTTTACTTTGCTTTATTCCCTGTTTGACCACAATGTGCTCATCATGGCATAGTGGCGCTGTCTGTCCGAGCCCAGCTCCTGAAAAGCAACCCCAGACCATAATCCCCCTCCACCAAACTTTAAACACTTGGCACAATGCATGAGGAGGACAGACCAAGACAGACACAAGCTAACATAGGCTAACACGAATTAACACGGGGAAAGTCGGAAACAGGAATGAGACATCATGGATCGGAAATGAAACAACACGGAGGAATGACGGAAGGCAGAAGACGGAACAAACTGCCAAAGACATGAGGGAGGACAACGGCTATATACAGACACACTAATGATGGGACGAGGAACAGGTGGAGTGAGGAGGGACAAGGACAGGTGAGGAAATCAATGGACAAACACTGTAAAGAGGAACTAAAAAGCTGAGCTTGACACAAGAGGGCAATATTTTCAAAATAAGACAGGAAACTAGAGAACATAAACTGGGATCATAACAGTTTGAAAGAAGAGTAAAGGAACCCATCTATGGCAAACTGGAACAACCGTCTTTGAACAGAGGAGGTGGCCTACAACATTACTTATCACTCCCCTTCAATGCAGTACTGAGTTCCCTCCCCAGACAGATTAAATAAAGTTTCAGCTGACTGTTTATACAGTTATGGATGCTGTTTTCTTGCCTTGCTCTGAGATCCTGAATCGTGGAAAGCGACAAAGACATTGTTCACGTTCTTTCTTGTCGAACCACCGTTAGCAATGTAATGTAGCGGAATGCTTTGTTCTGGCGCAGAGTTCACTGCAAGACTGGTACTGAAGACTGAGTGGGTCGCATTGAGTTTTCAAGCTTTGTCGATTACTCAATAAGAGTTGCCAAGGACAGTAACCACAAGGAAACAGTCATGGAAGACACTTTTATTTTGAGTGTTCGCCAGTGAAGGGTCTGTTTTGTCAGACTGTCAACGGAGGGAACATTAGTGCATAACATACTGGTTATAAAATTGGCAGGGAGTGGCGTTTTATTCTTTTAGGTTGACTGAGTTGCATTTCATTACTACCTATAACACTTTTGTTTTGTGCTTTTGTAAATGCATTGAATGAAAATTAGGTTAAAAAATGCAAAAAACTTTGTTCTAGAGAACCATCTGACAGGGCTTTGAAGCTGAACTTTCCATTTAAAAGACCCTTTTCTTTATCCATTTCTGCTCAAGAGGGTTTGTTTGTACTCCCCATCCACTACGTTACAGCTGCATTACTTCCTGATTTCTTAAACTATAGAGCGGGCCGAGGGTCATAACTGGTGTGTGTTAATCATGCCAAAAAATGAACGAGTGCATGTGAAAGCTAGGACAAGTTTGTCACTCACTGCAGTGTTGTGCTTTCTTCTTTGGGCATTATGCCAAATGAACATCTTTTTTACATTCTGTATTAATTCTGTGTTTATTTTAGATGGCTCTTCAGAAAGTATTAAACACAAAACCAGAGATGCCCTACTACTGCCCCCGAACTATTCACATAAAAGCAGTTGACATGGTAGAGGAGACAATGGTGATCCTCTGGGTATTGAAGAGGGAGATGCTCACCCTTCAATTACCAACATGAACAACATCACTGTAATAAGTGTAATATATGCTGGTCAAAATAACGCTATCTGAAGCTTTTGCTGCTATGGTCTGTGCAGGCCAGGGTTATTTAATAGGGGGTATACTCTAAGGGGTGACTGTCCCCTGTATTTCTTTAATATCAGTAAGGACACCCAATGTGTTTCATCTGCCCTGGTGGAGGTGTAACAGCAACTGCAGGTGGAACCAAAAAAATCTCCTGTGCCCGCTGTCGCCCCACTCCACTCGCACACGTACAGAAAATGGAGGGACTGTTGATTGTACAAGGTGAGGGGTCAGTTAATTTCAAAGTATTATTTATATCATTTTCTGTTCATGTTGTAGTCTCATATGTATAATTCACACCAAGTCACTTTTTTATGATTCTCAGATCTCTTCCTTGCAGAAAGTTAGGGTCAGGAGAGACATGGTGCCTCTGTGCTCTGAACTGCATTAACATTAAAGTCCACCACTGCAGATTGGAACATATTTAGCATTTCAGAACCATGGACAGCTTCAGCAGGAAAGACAGACGGTGACGGGGAGAGGCTTTATTATTAGGCCATGGCTGCTTTTTTCTACTGATAGCTATTGTGCCTCAAATTATCAAGACACGTGGAGGCTATGAATACATTTGCAAATTAATGTCCATTTGAAGGAAATATTTAAGGGCCATGAGAGTATAGCATACATGATTAGTTCTTGGCCATAGATACATACAGAAAGTGTCACCCCATTCAACTTTTTATGTCTGACTTCTCTACATTGCAGTGAAAGTCGTTGGTGCATCCATATCCTGGAGTCTAGTAACTAACTTGGTGCTTGGACGAAAGCTCCTTTAGCTCTTGTATACAGGAGTTTAGTTCCTGTCTTTTAGAGTGTAAGAGAACATTATTCTGTTGATCACTTTTAGAGACATTTTCCAGGTCTCTTATCTCTTCTTCTATTCCTTGCACAGCTCTCTCAATGTTAGCTGTGGAATTTGTGTCATGTCCTGCCATATTTGTGGTGGATATTTTGGTGCTTGGTGGGTCTTCTTTTTTTGTGCTTACAGAGGTGCCTGGAGAGGCTGGGCCGAGCTTTCCACTACTGGAGCTGCTGTCACACACTCACCTGCAGCAGGTTGGCAATGAGTGCCTGCTGATAATAATAATAATAACTTTATTTATATAGCGCTTTTTAAAAACAGAGTTTTACAAAGTGCTTCGACAAGACAATGCACAATTTGTGGAAGACAACAGATGTGAGGGAAGTAGTCGAATAACAGGGTTAGAATAGGAAAAAAAAAAAAAAAATGGGGTAAATCAACAAAACAGGAACAACAATGTAGTCAACTCAGACGGTAGGAGCAAAGTAAAAGGAAGACGTCACATAAAAGCAAACCTATAAAAATGTGTTTTAAGAAGAGATTTAAAAGAGGTTACTGATCCTGCAAGCCTTATCTCCTCAGGCAGGGCGTTCCAAAGTCGAGGGGCCCTGATGGCGAAGGCACAATCACCTCTGGT
>CAEMYA010000684.1:547855-564526 GCA_903131615.1 Diplodus sargus | reverse complement strand
TTATCTGAAAAAATCCTTCTCCCCCTTTACACATCAGAAGCTTCTCAGCCTGTGACTCAAGGTAATAGATATATTCTAATTTGGGTATTGTAGGCCCATTTAGTCACAGCCTGTTTCTCTAACATAGGTAGTAAACTGTGGCATCGGTTGGACACCACAGTTATGCAGACGAGGACCTCAAATGTCACTGCAAAATCCTATGAAAAAAAGAAACCACCTGAGGCCCAGCACAGTGGAGGAGTTGTTTTTTAATAAAATGTTCCCATTTTACGCGTTACATGTTGTCCCTAGTAACGCAAGCACATTCACATCACAACCCTATCACCAATTTCTTTCAACTTTCCCCTCTGTCCCTGCCATCATTCTATCAGAAAAACAGACACTATATTAGGGACTATATTATTTGTTTGTTGGCATTATCATTTCATCTATCATTAATCCACACAAGCCAGTATGTGTCATAATCCCTTTGGACTGATTCCAGGAGATTCAGATCACCTAAAGTTGAGACAGAAACGATTGTACATTTATTTTGTGATTGTATCTATGTAAAGTTCTTCTGGATTAATGTTGAAAATATGTTTGAATCGCTATGTGGGATTAAGATTAACCTACAAAAAAGGGATGTTATTTCTTACTTTGAGAAAAAAGTTATGGACCAAAGTCATGTATTTTTGTTAAACTTTTTTACATTATTTGGATGATTTTATGTACATAAATGCAAATGGATGAAAGAAAACCCAATAGTCACCAATTTAAAAATGAAATGAGGATAAACTTTGATACATTAACAGGACTAATGAACAGGAAGGCCATCCAGACTGTGGCTCTCCACAGAGCCTTAAGATCCTCATTGATTTTTTATTTATCCACTTCTATTTTTTTATTTATTTATTTTCTCCACAAAGCCTTTGGATCCTCTAATTGAGTCGAATGTATGTACCCCATGTTCAGTATTGTTTGTTTGTCATTGGTGATAAATTTAAATAAAGATTGGTAGAAAAAAAAGAGATTCAGATCACCTGTGCTCAGGGTGGGAAGACTGACACCTGATTGAGGAGAGGACACAGCTTGGGGCATTCCCCTCCCAGCCAATCATGGTGTGACAACGCCTTGTGTGAAGGCTTAAAAGAGGTGGGGAGATGGCACCCAACTGGCTTTCACACTTATTCTCAAACTGTCCCTGGCCCACTGAGCGCCTCGCCCCTTTAGATTGCCAGCCAGAAACTCTGATCTGTTTAGGCCCTATTGTGCTTTCTTGGTTGTCCCACGTCATTCTAATGAGGGAAACCCAAGCCTCTATACACCATCAGTTTCGACATATATTTCACTGGGGCTTGTTGGAACATATTGCAGTTTGATTATCCCTTAAGAGGCATTTTGTTGTTTTACTGTCCAAGTAGCTGACACTGGGCATCACCTCTAAATCTACATGTTTTTTGTTTATTTTCATGTAGGTTGGGCTGGCCTGTAAGCATTTTACTGCCAGTGTCGCCACAGGATACCGTATTGTAATGACCAATGGGCAACCTCAATAGGACATGCTTTGAAGGAGCCACCTCCATTTTTATCTGGTCCTGCCCTCTTTTTTTTTCTAAATTCTCCCAGTTCTCTTCCAACATGGATTCTTCACCCAAGAACACTCCCAAGTACTTCATCCCTCCTTTCTTCCCTCCTGATAGAGAAGGTGTCTAAAGTCTTTTACCCCAACTAGCACAGCTTCATTCATTTTCCAGTTTACTATTTTCTACTTAAATATTAATATTGCACTGTTTGAGCATAATCACGGTGTAATCTGCATATGCAGATAAATTAACAGTTGACGTGCAACCTGGGAAAACGGACACCTGAGCGCTCTTTAGCTACGTTCACACTGCAGTTACAAGTGACCTGCATCCGATTTTTTTCGCTCATGTGACCCATATCTGATTTGCTTTTGACAGTGTGAACAGCACAAGTCGCATTGAATCTGACATTTTCTAATCAGATTCAGGCCACATTTAAATTTTTACTGAATCGGATACGTATCGGATTTTTTTTTAATGCGACCGCAATCTGAACAGCCAGGTCGCATTTAATGCGACTTTGATGTCATTCTGATCTGCGCTGCACTGTTTTGTAAATGAATGACAAAGTTGATTGGAAAAAAAAGTGTGCCACAGGCGGGAGCCACAAACATAATCAAAACAAACATGGAGGACAGCAGTGAAGCAGGCGGCCAGTGGAGGGACAGTGAGGTTTTAGACCTCGTATGTATTTGGGGGGACACACACTGTTTTTAGCATTAAGCCACACAGTCCCACGTTACCGGTTGCCGTTGCCATGTTCGCTTCCGTAAACACCGCTGTGGCGTGATGTCATCAATGATCAACTGCGCATGCGGGTCACTTCAGGAGCGTGAGCTGTTCGTATTAGCCGCATTTAAAGAGGTAATGTGAACAGCCAAACAAAACATCGGATTTGAGCAATAAATCGGAATTGTGCATTAAGACCTGCAGTGTGAACGTAGCCTTGGAGCCAGAGCTTTGGAGAGGATCTTTTAGTCCCCACACAGGAGAGAGGCCGGCCTCCAGTTCTTCAGATCTTTTGGATCTCTTTTAGGGTTCTCAACGGGCCTGAAAATTACAACCCGACCCGGCCCGCGGGTATTTAAGCCCGAACCCGATGCCGCCCAACACACCAGCATGAATTATCAGCCTGAACTCGACCCCCCGCGTGCCTGCATTGTTTCCTCATACACTTGTCTTGTTATCATGATCAGACAGACAGCAGACGGAAAGGTGACGCGAGCCAGGAGACAGGTGCTGCGTCACCGTCAGCAGCAGCTCCCGCTGCACAGAAGACACCGCGCTGCGACCAGTGGGAAAATATATTCAGAGAGACAGAAACAGACGATTTCCCCACTCCTCGAAAAGCAAGAGTGAATTCGCCTGTGGCAAGTTTACTTTTAGCCAAGTCCATCTTCTCCAGCCGGCTATAGACGCGAGTATACGTAACGCAGCAGCGTCAGTTCTGCGTCTGCTCCTCCCCATGAAGCAGCAGCCAGACTTCCTCTGCACCACACGTGAACAGCGATGATTCACAACAGGCTTACATAATTTACAACCTGCAAGAAATGTGTTTTTATGAAATGTGTTTTTATAAAAAAGGAAGCCCGAGGCCCAGGGGTCCTGATCTGAACAGGGATTTCTCAAGATCTAGGTCACAGGTAATCAGAAGCTATTGGGTGAACCTGTGACGTTCTCCTTCAGCTGGCTGCAATCAGTGAGCTGAAGGACTATATAATGGGGTTGCAGTTCTCTGCTCAGTTTTTGAGTGTTTTCAGGGAGTCAACACCATCAGTTGACTCTCTGCAGCTGTTTGAGTTTTCTTTCTTTTGGTCAGTTTCTATACATTTGGGTTTTGGGTCCTATTTTTCATCATCATCATTTTGCTAGACTAATAGTCTTTTGATAGCGGGTGGCTGTGGGTTTTATTCCCACCGCAACCTTTTCTGATCACAAAGTACCACAAAAAACACTTTCCTGGGCTACATGACCCCTAAGTATGTGTGATTTCATTGCTTCTGTAGACACACTGTCTGTGGTGTGTTGGGGTTGTGTGTGTAAAAATGTGAAAATGGATCAGTGTGTGCTGTATTGTGATACTGACAGTGTTGTTTTTACTTCACAGCAGGGGGAGTGGATACCTCCCTTAGGTGAATACCTGGGCCATTTGACTGAGTTGAATGATAATGTGTGTAGCCTCCCTGAAGATATATCGCTGAATTTGTGTCAAGGACCTACAAAGTGTTATGCCTATCGCACAGCTCACGGCAAAACAATAGTTAAATGCAAGGGTATGACACTAAACGCCAAAAATACAGCGTTGGTCACACACAAGTCTCTGGTGGGTCTGGTTCAAGCCTTTGTCGTCATTCAGAATACAGACGCGCACCTGATGACTGTTTCTGAAACCACTGAAAGAGACAAAGCACTTCCATCTCAAGACTCAGTTACAAAAAAGGTTCAGGTTGTTTACAACAAGCGCAGGGTGTTGAGTGATTAAACTACCCTGCCTTGTGTCTATTTAACCAGATCAAGAATTTGATGCAAGACTGCAACACCCATTTAGTCTGGTGGGGAGCGGGCCTTCAAATTGTGGGGAGTTTTGTCAAAAATGTTGTTGAAAAAAGCATTGACAGTCATGTCACACAATATTGTATACATATACTCCTGTTGGCAACCCTAAAACACATGCCTAAAAGAAGGAAAAATGCTGAACACATTTTGGAAGCCGCAGCCCGGGCAAAAAATGTGATCTCGTGCACAGATCAGGGTGAGATTGTCGTCAACAACAGCCCTCTCTGAGGTTCACATTTATATGATTCGGTAAAAGGGTCACTGCAATATGTTTCAGACGTTTCAAGACCTATAGGTTGGAATGCATTTTTAAAAACTATGTCCTGTTTTAAATATTCCTTTATCTGCTATCCCAAACACTATGGTACGCCGGGCTATTACTGAGTATAAAGTGGTCGATGACATGTTTGATAATGACAGTTTTGAGCCGTAATACTAGTCAACACAGATCCAGCATACTTCTTAGGACACCTTGGTTGGAGTCACATAGCTGGAATACCTCTTTAAATCTGATTTCTATTTTCCATCATTAATATTATTTTTCTTTTACTTATATTTTCTTGTATTTTTTTCGTCATTTTATGTAATTTGTATTATGAAATCCTTGTTGTGCAAATGTTTCGATGACTAGACACTTGCAATTTCTAGATATTTTCTTTGTTTTCTTGCTACCAATGTTACATTGTTGTTTTGTTCTATGCTGCCGAATGTTTTGTTGACTGTTTTTTTCAATTTTATATAATTTTTAGAGTGAAGACAATTTAAAATGAAATTGTGTTCAATATTTGTTTGATGTGACATGTTTTAAACAGCATTTATCATTGATATACATATTTGTTTTCCATACTGCAAAACACATAAAATTATATCCATGACATGTGGCGGGACGTATTTTGTTAACAAATCAACATAACATTGCATACAAGATTGGGTCCTGTTGTGGAAATTCTCCTTTTGTGAGGTAGAGAGTTGCTAAGTCTCCGAAGAACTTCAGACTTCAGCGTAATGAATCAGATCTCGTTTATTCACGCAGCGTGGAGAAGGTGAGAGCGTTCTTCTGATGAACTCTAAATTGATATCCCTTAAGTACAGTCAGTGTGAGGAGGTTACAACAGTCGTAAAACATTCTCTTTACATCACATTAGCCCCTTTCACACAGCCGTTTGCATGCGGGGATCCTGCGCCAATTCTCCGCAGCCTCCTCTGTGGGAAAGTTTCAGATGCGGAGAGGCGGGAAGTTTTGCTGCTCTGATCCGCCTCTGGAGGTAGTATCAGGGCCGCATTATTGGTGAGCCGTCCCAGTGTGAACGGATAATCCGGAGGCGCGGAGCGAGGGCGTGTCAGTCTGACAGTCTGACAGTCTGATAACTGCACAGGTTCTTCACTCAACTAAATACAGAGAAATGTCCCACAAAGCAACGTTAACGCGTAACGTAGTAACTGTAACTGTCTCTGGCAACTTTATATGAGGGGAAAAAAATACCGCAGCTGTACGTGGAGAAGCGTCTGCCCTGCCGACTCTTCGTCACATTTCTGTCCGAAAAACAGCGTCTGTTACCGGCAAAACAACTTAAACTCACCGAGTGTTTGTGATGAAAATAAATCACCGCGACCGTCAGCCCTCCCGACCGAGACTTCAGGGAACTTTCCCCCAGAAAACAGCCTCCGTCCCCGCGAGTGACAGAGTCAGACAGCGTCCAGTTTACTGATGGTGATTATGTATAATTATGTAATTTAGCGCAAAAAACGTAACTTCGTCACTTTCCAGGATGTTTGGTGGGTCAGGATCTCATTCACAACACAACAGCATCCATATGATTATAAACTGTCCGCGGGTTTGGATTAACAGGGGAACACCTGGGGAGACACCCACGTCATCAACATGACGTGTACCGTCACGCCTCTTTAGGAGCCGCAGCGCCGCTTTCTGTGTGAATCGCACACGTGAAGGCGGAGAGGCTTCGCTCTGTGTGAATCAACATCGGCGGAGAATTCCCGAACCACCGCTCCGGAGATAATGCGGAGAGGCTGTGTAAAAAGGGCTATTGACTCCTTGATGTTTGGGGTGTATCCTGTCCTCTCATGACAGTGACCCTTTGATGCAGAACAGATATACAGCAAATGGCATTTTATCTAACTTGTGTATCTTCCCATGTGGGGGAGGTGTCGCCACCTGTGGCTTCTTTTAACACCTCAAGCAAAATCTCTTTCTCCAACTCTTCCTGTCCTTAAGCACATTGGATCACAAACAGGAAGACTATGTAATTTCTTACAGTCCGAACACATTTAACAGCCGTGTATTCGGCATCCATTTTTGCACACGACATAGACAAAAGACAATGTGGACCACATGTTACAGCAAGGTTGTCCAGTTTTTCCCGCAGTTATAAATCTCCAAGTCTTGAGTGTGGACTTCCAACAACTTATAAGAGTGAAACTGCTCTGCAGTGTAGGTAATCACACCACAGACATAATAACCGTACAAGTCTGGGAAAGTGAGGGGAGGTAAGGCGATCATATGGATCCGTATTTCCGACTAAAACAGCCCTGGCAGGAGTTTCTCGCGGTAGTGTCCTTTAAATTTGCTTGTCAGCATCGCCAAATTCAAGTGATAAACAATGTGTTCTAACTATGTTACGGGGAAAGAATGAATGGCTTCATTCCATGGTCTACCCAAATGGCGGCTGTATCCCAGAAAGCATTGCGCTGTGACGTCAGTTGCCAAGCCCTCTGGATGCTTCGAGTGTGCACAGGTGGCAGACAAGCTGGAAGTGGAAGAATATGGTAGGGTAGTAATGCATAATCGTTTCATCTATTATATCACTGAATTGAAAAATTATTGTGTTGGTAGTAAGTGTAAGGAGCGTCGGTTGGTCGACGGGGAATCTCGATGAGAAACAGGCGTGCGAGACTGACCAGTCACCTAGGACCTGTTTGCCTTGGGAGACCCTACCAGGGGCATTAAGCCCCGGGCAACATAGCTCCTAGGATCATTCGGGTACTCAAACCCCTCCACCACGATAAGGTGCCGGTTCAAGGAGGAGGTAAAAAACTTTCCTGGCAACCTGAAATCACTTTTTACTGGAAAATGTCAACTGTAAGTTTTGGTCAGCAAACTAAACTTGGTTTCTGTTATGGTTACATATTGTTGGTTGCTACCACTATAGTAAACCACACAGATAGCTAAATAACTGAAATTGAATTTCAGTCTAGAAGTTTCAAGAAGGCGCTTTCATGAATTTTTATGTGCAGGAAACAGCAGCGGAAAAGAAAAAAAAAGAGCAAGCTGTGGCGAAAGAAAAGGTGAGGTCCTAATTATGAACTAAAGTGACTTTTGAAAGTCCAAATTGTGGAGGGGACATTAAGGTAAATAAAATGATAGCGTGCTATTTTCCTATTGAAAATTTTAAATACACCATTACAGCCTAAATTGAAGCTTGAACTGTCTAATGAGTAAACTGCAAATAGTGAGTTGTCTAGAAATGCATTTGTACCATCATTTAGAAATATGTAGCTTAAATCCTCACCAATAAAACCATCCTGTTCTCACTGAGCAGCACAAATACAATGACACTTAACACAAGTAGAAATGCAATGTATTACATTTATTGGATAATTAGTACAGCACAGTACTCAATTGGAAATCATAATTTTTAGTTTAAGCAACTTACAACATCCTAAATTCAATAAAGGACAGTAATTACTGACTGTATTCCTTGGTTACTTCCAAGTCAAAAACCTTCCTCTGAACGTACTGCAACAGTCACAGGTTTAAACTAAAACATCCAAAATGCAGTTAAGCACAGTAATTAAATTTGTTACTTTCCATCAAAAGTAAAAAACCCACCTCCTCCCTCCCCCTTAAACATAGAAATTGCAAGTCACATTCAACAAACATCCAAAATGCAGTTCAACGCTTCATTACTTGCAAAAGGCAAAAACCCCTTTCTTTTAACAAGTCACATTCCTAAGGTTATTTTCCATCAAGTCTATTTAATCATGTTTACAACAAACATTTTCCATTTCACAGGACTGTCTAGGATAAAGGTTCCTGATGAACATAAGCGATGTCATCGTTTTCTTCAGGTAAAGCCTCTGAAACGGGCGTCCTGGATTCAATTTTTATTTACGTCTACTTTACATGAGACGTATCAAGGATTAGCTTCTCAATTTCATCCAGGTTTTCCTTCAACTCCATTTTGTTTTGTTTAAAGGTGGCACCATTTATTTTATAGTCTTTTGTTCTCCCCACAGTTTCCTTTAATGACAGAGTGCCACCTAAGTTTTTGTTCAACCTAAAGGACAAATACAGGAGATGTAACAACTGTGACAGAAAACAAAAAACTTGAATGTTTGAGTTCCCTAGTTGCTGTTTGTTACATTTTATGTCTGCAATAACAGTAATGTTCTGATCTAAATCGATGTCCTCATGGTTGTTCGGCAGTGCAATGTTTTGGATCTCAGTGAAGGCTGACTGGGGAGTCCGTTCCGTTTTCTTTTCCGCTTTTTTGTTCTCTGTGAGGGTCGCAGAGATGTTTTATCCCCCCCTTTTTCAGGGGGGGTTACTGGGCCAAATTCCATGTCCCCATGGCTAGAGTCACCGCCCGGGGATTGGGTCGTCGGGGTCCCCGCCCACGACCGCCACCCAAATCACAATAATGAAAATAACATCAGTGCAGCAAATAACTCAACAAAGCCACAGTGTCTTCAGGCTTCATCACCTATTTCACTGCTCACAGCATACACACAGCCACCTGTTGGACGCAGAAAGAGGCCAGATCAACTTGTGACCGCAGTTTCTGTTCACAGTGACTGTACTGTGATGGCTCATAACACTAAGCTAACAATAAGCAGCCATTCGAAACATTTTCCCCCCCTAAAGTTAAGCAATATATGTTAGAGTCTGCAAGATAATGTTATAGGCCACTTTAAATGTGTGCAACAACGCGACAATACCAAAGTTATTGCCATCATTCAAGCTTGTCTTCTATATAATACATTCAAATTACATAGGGGAACACACACACACACACACACAGAAAATTAAATGTTCAATAAAACATTCCTTGTTTTTTTATGATTTATTTTCAAAAAATTTCCCTCTTTCCGCAGACGTGGCACAAATCCGCCATGTTGTCTACTAACATATTTCAATTTCACACTGGTTCAAGTGTATGCAGATTTCAGCTAGGCTGATAAAACAGTCTAATCTTACCAGACTGGTCCATTATGGCAAGGGCCATTTCCCCTCTGATGCGGTCTATTCCAATTTTGTCAACAGGAAAAAGGATTGGTTCCCCTTTCAGCAGAAGCTCTATCTTAAAGCACATGTTACCGTCAGTGCATTTCACACATTTAAATACTTCATTAGGGTACATAATCTTACTTTGCAATTTACTGTGTGACAAGTCCAACGAGAGAGGTTAAGATTTTTTTTTTCCTCATGAAGGCCCTAAAGCAAAAAGGGAAGAAAACTGTTACGTTTGAAACTTGCACAACAGAATCCATTTAACATACTTTAAATGCACAATAAATCCTGATTAACTGACCTTGCTGAATCCCTGCACTGTTTTATTTGATTTTCTGTAGCTCCGAATGGATCAATGAAGATGCACCGCCTCTCGTTTGGATACATTTTTTACAGATAGGATACCTCAATGCACTTGAATTGTGTCTATCTATTTAAATGGCACTCATCAAACTGAACTTACGACTAACCTCCAATGATGATCCTTGCAGACGGCCCCAATTAGGATATGCCACTCCAACACATCCAGCTGCAAGTGAGAATTTAAGATTCAAGATGTGTAATTGTAGTGAACACCTTTGGAAAAACAACCATTATTCTCATCATTCTCATCCCTCTTGATGTTTGATTCCATATGGCCGTGATCTCATATGAATCAATCAGCCTTGTTTTTGATTGACTGTTTTTCACCAGTAATGTCAAGTATCCATTGATGATCTGTACACATCATATTTAAATAATTAACTTGCATATTAAGGAGGGAAAATCTGAAACAACTCACAAACTCACCTCACACACCAATTCCCTCCCAGGTGCCAGGCTTTTGAGGTCTGCCGTATATAGCTGATAAGGCCCCACCTTGGCCCACAGAAGCTCGCCCTTGCACCTCCATATGTGCTCGAGTGCTGGAAATATAAAACAATACAGTAATTTCAAAGCATATATAGTGTTATTATATCAGGTGAGATTACTGAACAGAAAGTACCATTGTGGATAGGTTGACCCTCTGGTGATCCGGCTGCTTGAGGGGCACAGGTCACAGGCATTTGGGGACTAGCGAGGCTGGTGGGGGCTGGCGAGGGCTGGCGGGGCAAGCCAGAGGAGAGCCGCTACCTTTTACGGAGCTTTGATGGGTTTGATAGTGATGATTTTTTTTCTGGCTTTTAAGCATGTTATGTTGGACATGTTTAAACATGTCAGGCTGGTCTTGAAGGCCATAAAAAAACACCTCCTCCTTCTGGACCTGGTTCTCCACTTTGTCTGTTGTCACCTAAATTATGACCATAATCCCTTGACTTAATAAATATGAAACAAACTTATACACACTTACCTCATACTCCTGTGCCACCTCTGAAGGGTACCTGGCCTCCCTTCCAAACATCAGGTAGTATGGACTGTAGTTTGTTGTGAGGTGTTTTTTTGACCTCAGGCCAAACATTGTGGCCTGCAAGAAGGTGGGCCATCTTGTTCAGGGATCTGACAATGGTGCACACTGGTGTGACCAAATGGCTGCTTTTTTGTTGACCAATTACCTACCAATAAAACAATGTGCATCTTACCTCTGAATGGTGCCATTTAGTTTCCTCACCAATCCGTTAGTTTGAGGGTGATATGGGGCACAGAAGCTCCTCTGAATCCCCAGTGGTTCACACAGGTTGCGATTCAGCTTAAAATTAAATTTTGAAAATAATTCATTATCTGCTGTATACCTGAGTGAGATATCAATGTTTCTCATATTTGTACCTGGTTTTTTAACTCTGTGCCCTGATCTGTAAGCAGTCTCTGAGGTGCACCAAATTTGTATACAAAATCAAGAATACACTTGGTTACCTCCACTGCAGCCTTACTCTTCAGAGGGTAGGCCTCTGCCCACTTTGTGAAATAATCAACCATTACACAAATGTATTGATTACCATCCTCTGTAAGTGTCAACCTCATGAGGTCCATTCCCACAAGTTCCAGTGGCTCTGAAACCTGAAAACGGCATAGGATAAGTAGACATCTATACAAGAAGTAGTTAGTTAGTACATTTTGCTGCGTGTGAGGGTCAGTTGCACTGGGCTGTTGTATTGGACTGTACTGCACTTTTTCTTTCAGACTGGCCCGCTTGGCTTGTCAGTCTGGACACTGGGCAACCTAAAGCCAAAAAATGTTCAAATGTCAATCATACGCCTTTGGTTTAAAAAAGAAACTCAGTGTTTTAATTCAATCCAATGTATTATTGCTTCATGAAGAAAATCACATCTACTTCTTCAGCCGACGTGACCACTTTAGCCAAATGCTCTTTTTTGTCCTGTCTCCGTCGACATATATAATACAGGCAGCCATCTGGACAAAAACATCATCAAACATTTTAGTCTTAATTAGGGCCGAGACTCGATTAAAAAAATTAATCAAATTAATCAGAGGCTTTGTGATTAATTAATCGCATTTTAGTCGCATATAAATATGTGACAAACAGTAAATAGATCTTTGACATGTCTTCTTATTCATCATAGAGGGACTACATGTGGGGTGTCCAGTGAGGACGAGAGGGTTAAGTCTGAGGAAGATGGGCCTCTCAACCTTGCCCTCAGTCCAGAGTCAGCCCATGGTGACCCAGAAATAGGAATTTCTGTTTTGTCATCGACCCCAGAAAAAGTACATCTCAGTCATGGTGGTGAGACAACGTCCTCTGGTGTCCACACTACCTGCTCCGGTAGACTGACATCCACCTCCTCTGTTGCCAACACTGCTTCCTCTGGTGACAACACCTCCTTGTTTGATGGGCCAACATCCTCTTCCAGTCCGCTTGGTCAAAGCCGTCCTCTGTCTGGAGTCATCTTGTTCCAGATTGACAGGTGAGGAATGCAGTCTCAAATAACTAGTCTATTTCAGACGCAAGCCAACTGCGAAAGCATTGCAGCCAGCGTGCAGCAGCTCAAATCTATGTTCAACATATTAATGCAATCACAACCCTCGACACCCAAGACACCCAGGGGCATACCGTCGAAGATCACTACCTCAGCCCAAAAACATAAGCACGTCACCAAGTTGGAGAAGTCGCAAGATTTATTTTTTTTTTTTTTTATTATAAGCCATAGATTTTAGATGGTTATCTATGACTTCGACATCGATGTGTAGTATAATAGATGTATAAAACTATTCCACGAACTTTTTCTGTATGTTTTGTGACTGAGAGGCTGATAGATGACTACAGGAAGTTGTATTCCTGGTATGCCACATGGCTAACCTGGGACGGTTTGGAGACGATGAATTCCTCGTCCTTGCTCCACTTCTGCCGAGAGTTGGCTGGCAAGCAAGTGGCAGCCGACACCACGTGATCTCGTCCTGGTCATCGACAGTTTGGACATCTTCCAGGGGCTGGACACACTCGGTCACCTCACTGGGAGGTGGTCGGAGGGATGGCATGGGGGTCACATGCTTCTCCAACTAAAAAGAATATATTAACGACAGTAACAAATATTGTTGAAATGACAAAAATAATAAGAATTAGGGCTGTCAGGCGATTAAAAAAATCTGATTAATTACAAAATCCTGTAATTAATCGCATTTTAATCCTATATCTGCTAAAGGTACCCAAGAATTAGAATTCTAGGACCTTACAAAATTGTATTGCGTGACTAATCAATTGAATACACTAAGAAGAGAAGAACTTGCTGTTCAAAGGCCCGAGCAGCGATGTGCCCGCCTCGCTCCCCTGAGTCGCGTCCATGTCTGTTGTCACCCTGCTTTGACTAGTGACTCGGGCTGTAACGATACAAACTCACGATTCGGTTTGTATCACGATTTTTGACTCACAGTTGGGTACAAACCTCGATTTTTTTTTTCTTTCTAAATTAAACATTTTATTTATGCAACATTTCAATAACTTATGTATATGATACTTGTCTGATAGTATCAGAGGTGCAGTATTGTGGAGAGCGTGTCTATCTGATGGTCTGTTAACTGCACAGATCCCTCATTCAACTTAATACAGAGAAATGTCCAACAAAACAATGTTACAGAACCAAACTAAGGTAACATAGTGTAACTGTCTTTGGCAACAAGTTAAAAATACCACAGCTGTACGTGGAGAAGCGTCCTTCCTTCCGCCCGTCCTACAGACTCCTCGTCACATTTCTGCCATGACCGGCAAAAACACTTTACCTCACCAAGTGTTTCTGGTGAAAAAAAATCTCAGCGACGGTCAGCCGTCCGGACCGAGACTTCAGTGAACTTTACCCCAGAAAACAGTCTCCATCGGTTTTGATTGACAGGGGAGACACCGGGGAAAGCACACACGTCATCATCATGATGTGTACCGTCACGTCTCTTTAGGAGCCGCAGCACCGGCTTTCTGTGTGAATTACACAGCGGATCATCTTTACAGCGATGTTTCGCTCTGTGTGAACGATCAACGGCGGTGAATTGGCAAACGACCGCTGCGGTGTTAATGTGGTGTTACTTACAGCTCATATGGCTGATCTGGACTGGAAGTTGTGTCGCGATTCTGCCTTCTCACAGCGTGAGACAGGTTAGTGGATCTGAGTAACGCCATTTCAGCTTCGATACGTGTATCGTTACAGCCCTACTAGCACCGCAGGTGGGAAGTGACAAACACGTCCGGACAAGTTCCTCGGTGCTAGTGCTTCAGTGAAAAAGACCAACTACTACTACAACAAAATAAATATGTAAATATATAAAAAGACAGGTAACATATCACAAACAAGTGCTATGAAATGACATGGACAGGCCAGGCAATGCATACCTTATATGGGACGGTTGGAGGCAAGCTCCAGATCCTCACGTTCCTCACCTTGTCCAGGGTGAATTTCCCCTGGATCAGTAGCTGCTGTAGTCTGGCCTGTGACATGCCTCCCAAGCTCATTTGCTGAAGAAGGTCTTTCAGGTGAACAAAATCTATATAGGCTCCATTCTGGGTCAAGGCAATGCAGAAGATGGTGGTGATGAGCAAAACTCCCTTCAGCTCCTTTGGCAGCCTCTGTAAGGCTGTCGCCATCCAGGGCATGCCATGCTCTCTGTACACCTCCAGGTGCTTGGAAAAGCATAGGGAGAGCCGCTCGCTCTCTGAAAAGACTTGGAGAGTCTTTGAGGCAACCAGAGACATTTGCAGGATGGATTGCTCCCCATGGCTGACCTGTAACCAGTCTTTGAAGTTCCACCAGATCCTTCTAGTACTCCGGAGGTCAATAAACTTTAAGGCTGGGAAGAAAATTATGCCCTCTGCTGTGAAACCTTGGACAAGGCATTTCACCACACCCTGCCCTGCGTCTCACACCAGGGTGTGCGCCCTGCTGAATGTGTGTGGGACGGGGAAGCTGTCTTTGGTAGCGAGGTCCTCGGCCAGTTTCTTAACATCTGTCGCACCCGTCAGCCTGCCAGGGGGAGTGTCTGACTTAAGGGAGGTCCAGGGAAGCTGATCATTGTGCTTGTATAGGTCCCCCAGTAAGGCCCTTATTAGAGCAGCCCCCAGCGCGGCCAGTCCAGCTTCCACACACTGACAGAGTTCCCACAGCCTTTCGATGCATGTTTTTGCAGTGAGTCCCCGGTTGGGTGATGGAGGGGAAGTTGTGATTCTTCCAGGCTGGCGCTGTTGTGGGGTGCCGGCCTGATGAAACACCTCTCGTGACTAGCGCTGCATTCATTCACTGGGCTGGTTCCCAGGCTGGCACTCAGGGCGTTGTCGAGCACTGACAGTGGATGCCCAAAAGCTCCTCCAGGGCCAGCTCCGCCTGGAATGATTTCCATGAGGGGTCGTATCTGCCAATGCCAAGGACTATCCGAGGATGCCGGCGAGGTGGTTGACAACACCCCGCAATGTGGACCGGAGACCCTGGCCATCCTCTCTGTCCTGGAAGGGCACCAGCAGCGGATGGTCAAGGAAGAGCTTCTGCAGAGCAGACAGATCATAAAAGTCTCTTGGGTTAACGTCGAAGGGAATATCTTCACCCTCGAACCGCACCACCTGCTTGATGCGGCATCCCAAGTCCCGGATGTACCTCAGGTAAGTGTGTGCCCTGCTGGTAAAGGTGGTTTTGAAATTTGGGTGGGACAAGCCACAATTCACCAGAACCCCACTGACGGGATGTTTCAACAGCTGGCTGTAGGAATGCGACTCTGCCGGTTTTTGACAGCACGCTCTTGATGGCCTGGCCTACTTCCATACTTGGGGTGTTCAGGTTGGACTGGAAATTGCATGTCTCGTGCGTTCCCAAAGTCGAAAATAGCGACCCCCTTGCACCAATCAGGCTAAGCAGGCTGTAAAGTGAGAGGAGGTGTGTGTCCTCCCTCACTGCCAGCACCTTTACGGCAAGGTGGACCGATACGGACACCACGGAACCGGGGAGGACCAAGTCGCTGAGCTGCAGGATGTCCGGATCCCACTGGCCAAACTGCCAGAGGGTGGCAATGACCTGCAAGAAATAGCAGCTGTTGGCCTTCTCGACTGCCTGGTCCAGGAGGCTGAAGTGAAATGTTTAATCCACCCTGAGGACTCAGTAAGACGCGAGGTTGGTGGTGCCCGGCTTCTGGACAGTGGGGCGCGACATGTCCCTATGTGGCAGGTTGTTGAGGAGTCGGCCAAACTCTTCCGTTACCTCTTTTAACAGTTCATGCTGCGAAACCCAGGTTTGTATGGCCCTCTTGTGGCTGAAGTCCGGCTCTGTCAGGCTGCTGGGGACAGTGCACAGTGTGAGAAAATAGCCTCCTGCAACATCGGCTATTTTGTGGCCTGGGCAATTCTTAAGTGTTGCCATGCCTTCTGGGCTGCAGTGTGGCAGGCACACATGCTTTTTGAGGTAGCTATACTGCCCACGGGGCAGGTTGAATTAACAGACGTCTGCAAATATGTCTCTCACGTGACGCATATGGATCACCATGCTGTCGATGTCAAATGTGTATCTGAGGCAATGTGGATTAGTGGTGCTGGTACAATGTACAGGGAGGCGGAAATTGGCATGAAGGAATTCCCCAAAGTTTATGTGATTGCTAACCTCAGTAAGAAGAGCTTCCCTTTTGTCAGAGTCAACTGTGAGGAATTCTGTCTGCGTGGAATCTGGGCTCTGGTGGTGGGAAGAGAACTGAAGAGATGCGCGAGCCGACATCTTCTCATTATATGCCTTTTCTCCCAGAAAAGAGAAAATATCTAATTAATCAATGAATACATCTAACCCACATAGCAAAATTGGTCTGGCCCAGCTCTGGCCCACATAAGGCACTTGCACTCGGCCGACATACCGCAAAGAATGACGGCCCCCCAGTGGCCTGGATAAGGTTTGCCAGAGCTGGCTCACATATGGG
>CAEMYA010000684.1:519603-540374 GCA_903131615.1 Diplodus sargus | reverse complement strand
GCCAGATCTGGCCCAGACCTGTCTGTTACAGATCTGGGCCACATACACCTAACCACGTTTGGACCACATTTGGCATGCCATAACATAAACGGTGCCATCACTGCCAGACCTGGCCCACATCTGGCTAACATACTATTTGCCATGCCAGATGTGGGCCAGAGGTGCCGGCTTGATGCCGGATCTGGCCCGGACCCGCTTGCTATGTGGGAATAATCGCAATTTAAAAAAAAACAACAACTAACAAACACTAACACCTTGCACAGCAAGTTGTTCGGGCCAGTTTACACAACACAAGCTCAATACATACACACTGCCTATTGATAACAGCCTATGCTATACATTAGGGCTGGCCAATATTACTTAATATCAATATCACGATTAATTACAGCTTTTGCCTGCATTGTGATTAATCAACAATTTCACGTATTCATTTTAGTTATGCTCAACCATTAAAGACAAATTGAGATGGTTGGGTGGGCCTTAAGATGACTGCATGGACTAAATTTAAATAGATGCATCTGTGTCTCTCTGACATTCGCGACACTACACAAAAGCAAAAAACACAACTACATCTTTAGAGGAGTCTGTCTTTTTCCATTTGTTTAACTACTCTGCATCAACAAAACAATTTTACAAAGCTAGGTCCCGAAAAGAAAAATCATAATGACAATGAAATGATTATTAAGCTCCGTGTTAACATTGGATTTAAAAGACTCTTGTGATTACATGGGGGGTGAATGTCGGGCGGCCGCTGCCACGTGCTTCAACACGATAAATTAATACGTCTTTTAAAAAGTGTAAACTCTTTTCCAACTCCTCACGGACTTTGCACTAACATTTATATTGTGGCTACCAAGCTTGTCTGTGCAAAAAATATATATACACACACATATGTATATATTAGGACTGTCAGGCGATTAAAAAAAGGTAATCTAATTAATTACAGGATTTGTAATTAATTAATCTAATTGCATTTTAATCTCATATCTGCTAAAGGTACCCAAATAAAGAATTCGAATTCTAGGACATTACAAAATTGTATTGCATGACTAATCAATTGAATACACTGAGAAGAGAAGAACTTGCCAATCAAAGGCCCTAGAAAACTTTACCTCACCGAGTGTTTCTGATGAAAAAAAATCTCTGCGACGGTCAGCCCTCCGGACCGAGTCTTCAGTGAACTCTTCAGTGAACGGAAGACAGTCTCCGTCGGTTTTGACTGACAGGGGAGACACCGGTGAAACCCCTTGAAAAAACACACATCATCATCATGACGTGTGCGGTCACGTCTCTTTAGGAGCCGCAGCACCGGCTTTCTGTGTGACTTGCGCAGCAGGTTTGTCTTTACAGCGATGTTCCGCTCTGTGTGAATGAACAACGGCGGAGAATTGGTGAACGACCGCTGCAGTGTTAATGTGGTGTTACCTACAGCTCATAGGGCTGATCTGGACTGGAAGTTGTGTCGCAATTCTGCCTTCTAACAGCGCGAGACAGGTTCGTGGACCTGTGTGTCGCCATTTCAGCTTCGATACGTGTAAAGTTACAGCCCTACTAGCAACGCAGGTGGGAAGTGACGAACACGTCCGGACAAGTTCCTCGGTGCTGCCACATGCTAGTGGCGTAGATTGAAATCTGGAAGCTAACACCAACCTGTAGAAGATTGTCATCTTGATCTTCCAGATTTCAATCTACGCCACTGACATGTCGTAGATTGAAATCTGGAAGATGACAAATACAGTCTTGGAAACAAACTAGTTTTATCTTCAAAATTTCAATCTATTATGTGCAAACAGGGCAGTTCTACATGTACATTTCTAAGATGACTAGTGCAAAGTAATTGACAGACAAGCAAAGTTCTGAACACTCAAATGTATTAAACACACACACACACACACACACACACACACACACACACACACACACACACACACACACACACACACACACACGGAACAATAATTGAACTATAGAAAATTGAACAGGAAACCAAAACGAAAAACACAACCAACGGCCACAGAACGCAAACACACAAACTACAAACTGACTACGGAAGTGGGGAGGAAAAAAACACAATAAAAACGCAAATGCTGTACATAGTGCCAAAGTGACTTGTGCTTACCTGAGAAAAAAGTTATGAAAAAAAAGTAAAAAAACAGAACGTGTCTGCAAATAATTTTACAGACTTCTTTCTTTCAGGGTTTTTCGACATTTCTTTTAACATTTACTGTAAGTGTGGTCGTCGGACCTCTAGGCCGGGAAAGCTGGGCTGGCCTCCTCTTCCATCAGGGTTTCCTGGGGAGCTTCGGAGGGGATACTAGCCACTTCCATGGTTTTCTTGGGGGTGCTGCGCTTCAGCAGCGGGTAAGCTGCCTTGCTTTTGCGGACGAAGTATTCCACAGACGCCGTGGACATCCGAGTCAGTCGCACCATGCAAGGCAGTCCCAGTTGTTCCGACGGGTCGACAGCTCTGGTGAAAATCAGTCTCTTTTGGGACCTGCCAGTCGCCAGACGACAGGGGGCTGGGCCGTCTTCGGAGGAGGAGACGGGGCTGATGTGGTCGTCAAGTTGCGGCGGCTCGTCTTCACAGCTCGACTCCGAGCTGTTCTCGGACACATCTGTTCCGAATGAGGACAAGCCCCCCGGGCTGTTGTCAGACTTCTTAGGCGCATTGAGCGCACACTTGAGTGCCTTGAGGCGCAGCCGGCGCGTCTCGTAATCCGCTGCCTTGTCGGGCAGTGCGACGTAGAATTGGTCCGCCGTGACGGGGTCGTGGCACATAGCCTTCGCTACCTGGATCCTCTCCTCCTCCGTCAGGTGCTGCTTGGCCTATAAACACAAACGAACACACATGTGTGACATCAGCTGAGAAACTGTCACATTGCCAGCTACCATGTCCAGATTCTGATCTAATGAACTGGAAATCTGGAATTTACAGCTGACAATTGTGAAGTACTTGGATCAATTCAAGGAATGATTCCATGACATTCCTGGGTTCTTACTTGGGTGGAAACGCTGCTTCGAATTTTGCCGAATGTTATCGACCCCTGAAGTCCGCTGTTCCTCCAGGCCATATACAGGAAGAGGGAAGGTTTCTTCACCTCGTTACCGACGATGGTGTGGAAGACACAGGTGATGTGCTCCTTTTGGAGGCAGCAGGCACCCACCGCCAACTGCCGCAACCACCCATATTTCGTGTTATTGAGACACACGGCGGCCTGACTAAAGGAGCCCACCGTCTTGTGCTCGTCCACCTTGGGAGAAAATGCAGAACATTAGCTTACTTCTGTGGGTATGGAGATTTCTCTCTTTTCCAAAACCTAGTTTAAATACTTACCATAATGCGGAACTTTGTGTCGTTGCTCCAGGACTCTGCTGCCAGGACATGGTCACGCTTCATGTTCGCTACCACCGCACGGTGCCCGCTAATTGTGCTGATGTACACCATGACGTAACCCATCGACTGGCAATGCTGGCACCCATAGCTACCGTCACCGGGCTACAATACATGACATGGACACAAGACGCAGTTCGGGGATTCTTTGCTTCGCCGCCTGGAGGAACCGCACCTCGTTGGAGGCCTCCAACTGCTCGGCTGTGAAAACAGTGTCACAAGCCACCCATTTCAGAGGTTAAAAATCACAGCTTTTGACATGACAAGATATAAGCACAATAATGACACGATAAAAATATGACACATTACCGGTCTTCCTCTGCTTCACTTTTTGGCGGTGGACGACCACCGTCTTGTGAGGCGCAACCATCAGCTGCTTGAGTTCGTAAAGCAGCTTGTCGGGCAGGGTGGACGCCATATAGAGGCAGAACCTCAGGGCGTGGCTGGCGGACTGCTGTGCATTGTCCTTATCCTTGGACGCAGTCTTGTCTCCAAGGCGGAACTTCCTATAGTCCTCTACCATGCGCTCTGAAATGTAACATGCGGAAACAAGTTAGTGGATGGGTTCCAAAAATACATCTCTTGTAATAGACTGCAACATGGAAGGCACACCTTATAATCTGGAATATTCTACATTGCTATGTCAACCCATTCGAATATGATCATTGTAGATGAGAAAAAGGAATCAGGACGTTAAAACTCAAAGAAGTTGTCGGATTTGGCCTGCTTGCCGACGTGCTCATACTTTTGCACAGATGTCGTCAAGGTCGCCAGCACGCCCCTGGGGGTCTTGGGGGTGAGGGCGCCCGCTGCTGCTGTGCCAACTTCGCCAGGCCGTCCTCCAGCCCTTTTGACCCTGGCCGCGAGCGCCCGGCAGCTGCAAGAGCAGCTGTGCTGAGGGGCAACAACCGAGGACAGCATAGAGCCGATGCCGCTCGAGGAGGCGGTGGTGGCACCTGCGGCAGTGGCCACACCGGTGCCCCACCCACCGGTGTGTGTGTGTGTATGTGTGTGTGTGTGTGTGTGTGGGACCAGGAGAGGGGGCGCCGGCCGAAGGGACCCTGGGAGAGGAGGCTGGGTGTGACGGCTGGGGGACTCTGGGGTTGGCGACTGCCCGCTGTGGTGTTGACGCCGACACGGGGACCCCAATGGTGTCTGGGGGTGGAGGTCCACCTTTTCTTCCGACTCCTCGAGCGACTCATGGTCCTCTGCGATGTCCAGCGCTTTGCCTACAATGAATACCAAAAGACTTGTCAGGGACACATGTACTGTTTGTACCAGTGAACCTTTCACAGACAAATCCACTCAGAGTGTAAACTTACCGTCATCCACGACCGTGCCTTCCCCCAGAGTCGAGACCAGGGCGATGCGGGGGTTCGTCTGCCGCAGCGCAACAAATTCCCAGACGATGGCCCACCGCTTGGCCTCCTTGAGCATGAAGTCTCGTTCCTATTGACATAAAGTGACATGTTTGGACACAATCGTTTGTATTGCAACTTCGCACTACATGTGCAGGAATGGCGTCGCAGTTAGCCTTGCGTTCGGAGGCACCAAGTGCACATCAAGCAGATTGCGCAGTCGAGGCGGCTGGTGGTCCTGGAGCAGGGAACCCAGAATGAATGGCTGCAAAATTTGGACTCACAAAATGCTCCCTTTTTTCATGTGGACGACTGTAAGTTCTTACTAGGCATTGCCGTATTTCATAAGCAGAACAAACTCTTGCTTATTCGGCACAGTGTGCATCCCCCTCAGGTGCTGCTTTAAGTTGGAATAGGAGCGGAAGCAAATGCCGCACACCTTGTCACTCTGCGGATAAATACCACAAAGCGATGGTTAAAACCAAAGTAGAGAGAAAACAATTTCCCATCTCCGCTACGGGGCGCTGTGACATTGACTTGGTAGCGTCTTAAGACAGTAAATGGTGAACCCTCTACACACTTTCTCTCACAAGGATCAAGAAATTACAGACGACACTTGCCATTTTTTCTCCTGCTGTCGATATTCGAAGACGATGACTGTCATCTAAATGGAACATATGGAAATTTGGAAGTTAGGAAACAAACAATTCCCTTTTTACATTTGTCATTTGAGAATATGGAAATTTCAAACGGACAGCACTTTCTGTTTGACAACAATAAAAGATGTCATGCCACCCACTTGCCATCGGGACAGGACGTCCAAGTTCCCAGCTAACATGTGGAAGCATACTATGTCATTCCATATTTACATTTGCCTCATCTTGGCGAACGTGTGCGCCCCCACGACCACCTCAATTAACATGTAAACACAATGAAAAGTACATGAAAATGCAACGTAAGTTCATGTTATGTTACACACTGAAATCCAGCAGAAGAAGCAAGTTGACAACACTGTTGGTTTGACAATAATAAAAGACGTCATGCCGTCGACTTACCAGGCTGCTACTGACACATAAGCTAGTCAAGTGCCACTTGCTATCAGGACAGGACGTCCAAGTTCTCATCTAACATATGTGGAAGCAATGCTGCGTCATTCCATATTTACATTTGCCTCACGTGTGTGCGGCGGTGTGCCACGACGACCCAAGTTAACTTTTAAACACGATTAAAAAAAAAAAAAGTACACGAAAGCACAACGTAAGCTCATCTTTATATGTTACACACTGAAAGGCAGCACAAGCAGTAAGTTAACAACACTTTCGGTTTGAGCAAAATTAATTAACAACAAAACGAGCAACAAAACGAGCAAAATTAACCACACATTGTGTGGCACAATGGAAGTCTTGTGCCACTTCCTGTCGCAACAGGAAGTCCAAATTTCCATCTCCAAAATGTGGAATTCCCTTGGATAAATTCCATGTTGACGTCTGTCATTCAAACCGCCACGTGCTCGGTCGCACACAATCCTAGAAATTACCTTGATAAAGGTCAAAGGTGGATGAAAACGCCACCTAAGGTGATATTGATATGTTACACACTTACACGGAGCAAAAGCGGTGAAAATGTGGAAGCGGAGTTGCAGCATTAATCCTATGTCTAGTAACACAGTAGGGTATAGTATAGTATAGTATAGTATAGTATATGCCACTCCCCTCCTTGTATCTCTTTCCTGGACGGGGTTTGCCCCAGAAGAGCGCCACCTAGGGGGCCTTCGGATATGCAGTAGAGCCCATGGAGAGCCCTCCAAATATGTCTCGATCTTTGAAAAGTGGAAAAAGTTGAACTTTTGTCGCCCCCTAGCTGCCCACGGGAAGGGAGTAGAGCCACAATTCGGACATGGGCTGACTCGGCTCTACAAGACCTTTCCGTCAGCGCCTGGATCGTGGCTCTGCGACGCAGCGTGCCCGAGCGAGCCCTGTCCACCTTGTTTGGCAACAGGGTGTCAAGGTTCATATGTGTTCATAGGCTGTGAGAGCCTGGGGCCTTGTTGGAAAACCGGACCAAAATATTGAGCTACAGGGCTGATTTTCACTTATGTGTTAGAGCTCCCCGAGAGCTTTCGGGGGGCCCTAGGCCCGCGCCCCAGAGTCCCTGCATTGAAGAGATACGCCCACGTAAAGGTGGCGGAAAAACCAGGGCCTAGTCGAGTGACATTCGGGTGGCCCACTGGCTCGTACGACCACGTAGAGACGTGCGGGCACCTTTGCCTGAAAGCTGGCGTTCCCACGATGAATTGAGTCGAATTGTGTGCATATAGACGAACAGGAAGTGCCCCCAAATAGAGGGCAAAGTTCAAGGGGGCGCCTCATTTGCATAAATGGGGGGCGCCTCCATGTTTGCATCTATCCAGCCACAGGTAGATGAAAATATGGAAGCAGAGTGTTAGCATGAATGCTACATCAAAGTGGGACAATGGGGGTACAGTTGCGCTCGTCTCTTCGAGCCCTTTCACAATATGCCACTCCCCTACTTGTATCTCTTTCCTGGACAGAGTTTGCCCCAGAAGAGCACCATCTACATAGCCAATAGTGTGACCAATCGCATGTCGGAGAGCCACAATGCCATCACGGCTGTATTTAGTCAGATCCTCGTGTTACTTGAGGAACTGGTAATGCGGCCTCAGAGCTGGCACACTCAATCTTGGAAGAATGAGGTAGTGTAGACCACCTTGCAGTGGACAGGTGTTCAAACTCCACCACAAGGCGCCGTCCACATCCAAGGACAAAGAAATAAAAGAATTGGGGTCACTCGCATGTGGGGATGCACTCCACCACTGTAAGTCAGAGTGCAGAAACTTGTATACATTTGCACAAAACCTGAAGGCACGCACCAGTTCATTGGTGTTTGCCACCCCAGCATCAAGCATGTCAGGGTTAGCATGTCAGTAACTGCCCTCTGCCTGCTCTGTGTGAATATCCAAAATGAAAGAGCTTTCCCAAAAAGTGTAAAGTTACAAAATTACGTAATGAAATGAAGTAGTGTCCAATGAAATATATTTTTTAAATAATTAACTAAGTAACGTAAGGCAAAAAAGAACAGATTTTGACCTAAGCTCAGTTTTCAGCAAGTCAAGGCAGGGTAAGGGTAGAAAAGTAGGTAGGATTAGGGGAAGAAAACACAAGCTTTAATAACACATAGCTGAAATCCAAAAACCAGAGGCACTACACAAACCAAAAAATGAGTTACAAGGACTAAAAACAAAGTGGCAATTAAAAAGCTTAAAAAAAAGTGCAACAGAAAAGCAGAAACATACCAAATGGTAGGCATGAGAAAACACTGGAGGAAACAGGGCAGAATGCCCGGTGACAACACGGGGGAAGGCGAACCAAGACATAGTAACGGGGAATATCACAGAACAAACTTACAAACACATTAGGGAGAACAAGGACTATATACCCAGACACAGTAACGAGGGGATCAGGAACAGGTGAGGTGAGTGAGGAGGGAAAAGGACAGGTGAGGTAATGAACGGAAAAAAGTGTGTGTGTGTGTGTGTGTTTGAGTCCGGGTTAGCTTTTGGTGGGCGGGTTGGGATTTAGTTTAACTATTCAGGTTAGGTTTAGGTATAATTCAGGGTGGGTGTAGACGTCAATGGTGGAAGTTAAGGTTAGGTTAAAACGTGGGATTAAACATCAAGATTTAGGCATCAGTGGTAGAGGAGTTGGGTTGGAGAAATTGTTGCTTAGATTGCTACAACGTGGGTCCAGTGCACTGGTGCAGAGGCCTGCATAAGGTTTTGTGTACCTCAGGCCCTATAACCCCTATAGCGTAGTTAAGGTCAAGAGCTGTTCAGTGGTGAAAGCCAAATCTGCAGTCCCGGAAGGGTCAATTGTCTGGTAAGTGCCTGTGAGAAGGTGAGCACCCCCCTCTTCTCATAGTCTCCTCGGGGGAACGCCATTGTGTGGCGTGGCCCACGAGGGAGCGAAGAGAGACTTTGCTCTGACATTTGTACACACGCACACACGCACACACACACACACGCACACACACACGCACACACACACACTCCCGCATATTATTCTCAGGGTTCTTACATTATGATATGTGTGTATTGTGCCAAGCTTGGCTATCAGGTGTGGTGTGAGCCTTGCACCGGCGTCGGGAGCCCTGTGCGCCGCAGTTCACACGCACCAAACCCACAACTCACCTGTGACAGTTTTCAGTCCTCTCTATCACCCTGGCGTGTAGTGAGGTACCCACTACTCGTCCCGCTCTTCATCTGTTCACTGGTAAAGACTCTGGTCCTGCATACATTCACATACACTCGCCTGTGCTCACCTCCACTCCCGGTCCAACTCCCCTGCTCCTCTGCAGAAGCGCGCGCTGCTGCAGGGGCGGTCTTTATTGAGCGTGGGGCAAGGGGGTGTCGTGGAAATGTTCTGCTCTTGGTGAAGAATGAAATAGAGAGTTCTTGCCGGCCGACAAAGTTTTATTTTCTTTGCAAAGAAAAGGTCAATCAACATGCGAGCGGTTCCAAATGAAGAAAGACCCTGAGCATCAGGAAACTTGAACATTTATACCTTAGGGAAAGCCCACCCCTTGAATGTGTATTACATCCTTTGTCTACTGTGGGGTTGGACCCCTCCTCAGGGTGTCTTTTCACACTCTTGTTTCTCACAGGTATCAGCCCCGACATCCTGTAGTATGATCAAGAGGTCTAGTCAAACATTCACACTCCTGCAGACATCCTACAGACATCTCCTACAGCTCCTACAGACATCCTGCAGTATAATTAAGGGGTCTAATCAACACAGTTTAGAATGCAAAAGGGTTTGAATACACATGAGAAAGTGAGTGGTAGGATGTCTTCGAAACTTAAAATGCAATTACAAGGATTAGACATTGAAATACACAAATGGGTAGCAAAGAAGAAAAGAGATCTGATATCTCGGGGGGGGAAAAGCAGGGTGTGGAGGCGTCTCAAGGAAAAAGTAATATTCAATACTCAAAATTTACCACTACACTTCCCCCTTTTGATTATTCATTAATCACAACTGGAGAAAATAAAACATAAACAAGAAATAAAAATAATAATATTTGCAAAATCAAAATAGATTAAATGAAATAATAGTAAAGAAGTAAATTAAAAATGAAAAAATGGAATGAAATAAACATAAAATGCAACTTTAAAATTCTACTACAACTTAATTATCCGAAACATTAATTCACAGATTTTAAAATGTATCATCATGGCAGTGGTTTAGAAATGTAAGTTAAGAATTTAAAATATAAAATATAGGAGTAAAAAGTAAGAAAAAAAACAAACAAAAAAAAACAAAAACAAAAAAAAATAAAAATAATAATAATAATAATAATGGTGATAATAGAAAAAATATGGCACAAATAATAAAAAGAAAGAAATATACACTACAAAATGTCTTCATCACCGGTACATTGTCTGAGGGCTCGTTGCACTGTGTCATCTTTGGAGTCAGTGGGGCTTAAATTGTCCGGATGATAATTGTCTTTCTCAGAGGTTGGTGGAATGGTACTATGACTCTGAGTTGTCTGTACATATTCGATTCCACACCAATATGTGCCTACATCAGAGATGGTGATTTGGACTCCGTTGGAGAGTGGTATTTTTGTTATTGTGAAGCGGGGGTCTCCGTTTGGAGCAAGGTTTTCATTGGTGGCAGTTACCACCAGATGCCAATCAGGCGGGCTGCAAGGGTCTCTGCATAAATATTTGTCATAATTGGCATAATATGCATAAACTTTTCCTGATCGCCAAATTTCAGGATAAACGGTGCAGGTGAATGTTGCATTTAGTGACAGTCTTGGCGGGTTTGTAGGTGTAAGCTTCTGTCAGCATCGCTGACCATTAAAGGAACAGGATCAGGTGGTGCATGATGCAGTTGAAAGAAAAGGGTTCTGTGCCTCTAATTGGTGTTTGTTGAATTCACAGCGTTATCCCTCGTGTTGTCCTCTCGTTGTTCGTTCTCGGGTTGTCCGTGTTGGCAGCTGAGTCCCTCTGTTGGTTCGGTAACCTTCCTGCAGTGGCTGGTGTGGATCCATGTTGTTCTTTCAGCAATCTTCACAGCGGTATGTGTTGTCAGGAGTACTTGGAATGGACCTCGCCAGCGTTTGGAATTCCAATGTTTCCTTCTCAGGTCCTTTATCATCACCCAGTCACCAGGCTGGAAGTCATGGAGCGCTCTGGAAGCTGGCAGTGGAAGGGCTGACTTCACCTGTTGAGAGATTTGAGAGAGAGTGGAAGATAAGTTTTTGCAATATTGTAGCATATCATCTTCACACAGGCCAGTGGAGGGGAGTGGCCTGGATACAGGTTCCACTCCTAAAGATGGAGGTCTGCCGAAAAGAATTTCAAAAGGACTCATGTTTGCTCTGGTTCTTATCCTCATTCTCATGTGCGTTAGGACAATGGGCAGAGCTTTTGTCCATGGCAGTCCCGTTTCCTCACAGCATTTTGCTAATTTGGATTTCAGAGTGCCATTTTCTCGTTCAACAGCACCTCCACTGGCAGGATGGCATGCACAATGTTGTCTAAGGTCGATGGCAAGGAATTCACTGATTTGAGTGATTGCAGAATTGATAAAGTGTGTTCCATTATCACTACTTAGTCTGGTTGGTATTCCCCATCTCGGAATAATTTCTGTTAACAAAGCTTTTGCTACTACTTGGCTGTTTTGGTGTTTTGCTGGAAATACTTCTACCCATTTTGACCACATGTCAACCATCACTAAGCAGTATTTCTTCCCTTCTGCTGGTGTCAGTTCTATGAAATCCATCATCAAATGTTCAAATGGTCTATTTGGTGGTGGATGAGTGGCATGTGTGATTGTTTTGGTTTTACCTGTATTATGTGTTGCACAAATCATACATGATTGACAAAACTTCTGCGCATAAGCTGAAAAACCTTTGGTGAGCCAATGGCAGGTTATGGTATCCAACATCCCCCCTTTTGACACATGGTCCAATCCATGTGTCAACTTTGCAAAGTGAGGAAAGAAATGTTTGGGTAGACATGGTTTGTTATCGGGCCCTTGCCACACTGCTTCTTTCTGTGTGGCACCGCATCGTTTCCACAGCGTCTTTTCTTCTGGTGTGGCAAAGGTCTGTAATGCTTCAAGGGAGCTGGGTACGGAGGCTGGAGTTGAACCACATTAAGGATAATGGGTTGGAGTGCTGCTCTTTTTGCAGCAGTATCGGCTCTTGCGTTCCCTAGGGAGATGGGGTCAGAGTTGTTAGTATGAGCAAGACATTTACAAACAGCAATTGAGTTTGGGAGCAAAATGGCATCCAGAAGAGCTGCAACTTTGTCATGATTGAGAATGGGTTTCCCGTCAGATTTTAAGAATTGTCTGTGTTTCCACAGAGTACCGAAATCGTGTACAACACCAAATGCATATCTGGAGTCAGTGTAAATAGTTACGGTTTTGTTTCTTGCCAGTTTGCATGCCTCTGTCAATGCCATCAGTTCTGCTGCTTGTGCAGAGTAGTGGGAAGGGAGTGAGTCTGAGACAAGAGTTTCATGGTTAGTGACAACAGCAAATTCTACTCTGTTGTGACTGGTTTGGGGGTCACGTGAGGCAGATCCATCTACAAAAACAACTAAATCAGGGTTAGTTAATGGGGTTTATTGTAGATCTGGTCTTGGAGAGCAAACCTGTTGGAGGACAGCAACACAATTATGTTCCTGTCCGTCGTCAGGCGTAGGGAGGAGAGTGGCAGGGTTTAAAACATTGCATCTTTTGACAGTGATGTTAGACATTTCTAAAAGCACAGTGTTATATCTGAGCCATCTTGCTGTGGAGAGGTGAGAAGTTTTTTGTTCAAGTAAAATCATGGACACAGCATGTGGTACCAGGAGGGTTACATCAGAGTAACCCACAATGTTTCTGGATGCCATAACTGCCTTTTCTGCAGCAGCAACAGCTCTGAGACATCTTGGGAGGCCTGCAGCCACAGGATCTAGTTTGGAAGAAAAATAAGCTACTGGACGTAGTTTATTTCCGTGATCCTGTAACAAAACAGAAGTCATGTATCCATTTTTTTCATCTACCGTTTGAGTAAACGGCCTGGTAGGATCAGGTAGTCCCAAAGTTGGAGTGGACTGTAAGGCAAGTTTTAGGTCGGTGAAAGATTGTTCTGCTTCAGGAGTCCATGTGATCTTATCTTGTGATTGCAAACTATTGCCATGAATGAGGGAGGCGAGTGGAGCCTCAAGAATGGCATAGTTTAAAATGAACTGTCGACAATAAGAGCACGTTCCAAGAAATGACATCATTTGTTTTTTTGTGATAGGTCTTGGAAGATTCTGAATTGCATCTGCTCTTTTTGGTGAAAGAGTTTTTCCTTCAGAAGAATTGACATGACCTAAGAAAACAACTTGTTCCTGGACAAATTGTAGTTTCGACAAGCTGGCTTTGTGACCATCTTTAGCCAGATGTTTTAAGAGTTTGACTGTGTTGGCTTCGCATTGTTCCTTGGCGGGACTGCAGATCATAAGGTCATCAACATACTGTAGTAAAGCACTACCTGGAGAGAGAACAAGAGATTCAAGACTTTGTTTGAGAGCTTCATTGTAGATGGTGGGACTCTCACAATATCCTTGACACAAGCGAGTGAATGTGTAGCCTCTTCCATTGAAGTTGAAAGCAAACCAAAATAGACTTTCTGGATGGACTGGAACACTGAAGAAAGCATTAGAAAGATCCACCACTGAAAAGAATTTCGCAGTTGGGGGAACTTGAGACAAGCTGGTGTAAGGATTTGGAACATTTGGAGCTCTGGGTTGGACTGCTGCATTAACTGCTTGCAGATCTTGAACAAAACGCCATTCTGTTGGTTGATTCTTATCTCTGATTTTTTTGACAGGGAACAAAGGGGTGCGCACTGGAGAGTCATCACAGGGGATAATTACTCCTGCTGCTTTAAGAGACTCAAAAACTGGCGTTATGCCATCGATGGCTTCTTGTTTGAGTGGATATTGAGTCTTGCAAGGTCTAAAGTCAGATTTTGGAGTTATGACAACAGGTTCACAGTTTTTGATGAGGCCAACATCATACTTATTAATAGCCCACAGTGTCTTAGGGACTTCCTGTAGGGCGTTGATAGCTGCAGCTTGTTCTTCAGACAAAAAAGAAAAAGATTTAGAAGTGCTTTCGGGTACCAGCTGGATTGTTTTCGTAGTGTGCACAACAGATGTTCAACCTTTACAATAGCACTGCAGTGTTGGTGAAAAAAAAATAGATCACATGTCTTTTGCCAATCGGCTGCGCGCTGACATGATTTTATGAATGGGCCCAAATCTTCCCAGTTATCTGATGTGTGTTTTGCAAGTGTTATGTGTGGGACTGAATCAGTTATGGTGTACATGTTTGATTGAGCTGATGTGAGAGAGATTGATATAGCACATCTGTGTTGTGTCCAATATATGTGTGATAGTTTAAGCTTGTCAAATCTCTCTCTCAGCCAGCTTTCCTCAAATGGCTCATCAGGTTCTGGTGACACATGAGAGGTACATGGAGATCCTCAAGTGGCATGAAATCAGTTGCAGTTTTTAAAACTGTCTTTTTGGCTTCTGTGACTAGTTCAGAAGAGACTGTTAGGTTCTGCAATTTCCATTGATATGCATAGAGCAAATTTTGGTGAACAAAGGAGTGTGAAAGACTTGGTTCCAAATCGGATAGTCTGTGAACTTTCACACCTTCTGGGGTTGAGATTAGGCAAAGGCCTAATTTGCACATTAAATCTCTTCCCATGAGATTAATGGGACAGACTTCAGAGAGTAAAAATGCATGTTTGAAATTTGTATATGTTCCATCCTCACATTTAAGTGGGACAGTAATGTTCTCTCTGATTGTTTGACCTGATGAACCAACAGAGTATACATGTTTTCCACTCAGTCTTGGTTTTGTAGTGAGTTCTAGAGCTCTTATCACAGAATGTGTGGCTCCTGAATCAACTAAGAATACAACATCTTGTTCAGCAATGGTCAATGTATGTTTGGGAAACCTTTTGAAATGATCAGATGTGTATTGAACATATGTTAAAGCAATTGTGTCTGAGCTCTCAATAGATTGTGTGTTAATCTGCTCAACATGTGTGTGTGAGTGTGGTACAGTACCTCCTTTTGGTTTCACATGTTGGTTGAGCCTATCAGCAGGAGTCCATCTCTCGCCGACAACCCCCGACCACCGTCAGTCTGATGTCTGTGGAGGTGATGATCTTGGTGTGAGACATTCAGGTTTCCAATGTCCAGATTGGCCACAGCGGTAACAGATGTCATCGGGACGTCTTCTTGCAGATCTGTTAGCATTGTTTTTCCAGTTGTTGTCTTGGCTGTGTATTCTTTGTCTGCGTTCACGATGTGGTTGTCTGTAGTCCCGGACTGTGTTATACATGGTCATTGCTGCCATGTGAAGTTCCTTTTGAGTTGTTTCTTCTTTTTTCTTTTTCTTATGGAGTAATTGGTCAGAGGCGTGTACTGCATGTCTGCGAAGTTCTGACAGGCGTGCATCATTCCAACCAATGCAGGAGTTTTTAACAGATAAGGCAATGTCTGGTATTTAGTTCGTTTAAGAAGCAATTGCAGAGATGAATTTCCCACACATCTGGAGAATTGCTTGATTCATCACATGTAAGGCCACTGTATGTGTTGAATACTTCCGTCAGGCGAGTGAGGTATTCATTAGGATTTTCATCATCTTTTTGTTTGCATGCAGTGATCTTCATCATGTTAATTTTTACAGGGAAGGCTTCAATGAAGGTGTTACAGAGTAGTTGGACAATATCTCTGTAATGGGCATTAGACTCATCGTCCCAGGTGATGTGTTTACAGCGGATATCTGCATTTGGGAATTTTCCAGATATCTTTTGCCAGTCCGTTGGTTTCATTTTGGTGATGAGGTGTCTTTTTAGTTCGTTTGTGGTTGGTTTAATCTCTTGACAAAAGGTAGAAAATTGTTCAGCAAACACTTTACCGGATGCCGTAGGATTGGGCAGATGTTGGGAGGCTGCTGTGATGTCAGCAGAAGTCCATGCACGGAAAACCAATGTTGCACCTTCTGGTCCAGAAACTTCAACCATAGGCATGTTGAAGGTTGCATCTTGATTCGGATGACGTAGTCTTTGTGCGATTGGAGAAGGTGGTTTGTCTGAAGAATTTGTTGTTGGAACAGGCGCATCAGGATGAGCTGCTCCCGAACTTGTTTGTTGTGTCATGCTGAAGGGGTCTGTTCCTCTTCTCTCGTCAGCTGTAGTGTTGTATGGTGGTGGAGCTGAAGGACGGGAGGGTGGGTTGCCGTCGAGGTCAGGATCCAGCTTCAAAGCCGCCAACTGTGGAAACAAAGAGGAAGAAACCTGCGAGTCTGATGTTCTTTGTGTGTGTAAATCTTGTTTTTCATTGGTTTCAGTTGTTTCGTGTGAAAAAGGAAGTTGTTTCTGCATTATTCTATTTCTTGCAGCTGCTTCCGTTTTCCAAATCAGTAAACATTCTCTTTGATTTTCTATAGTTTCCAATTTTTTTACAGATAATTTCTTTTTCCTTCTCATGTCTAGTTCTTTTTCCTTTAGTTTTTCCTCTAATAGTAATATAGTTTTTAAACTGAGAGATCCCCCTATTGGGAATCCAAACTCAGCTGTCCAGACATTTAAATATTTTAGAGTTTTATCCCCATATTTCTTTCTCATTATATCCACAATTGCCCCCTCTGGAGGTCCCGCCTCAACAGAGCCTTTACTCCCCATTCCAGCTGGGCAGGTCGTGCATGACAATTTCAATACAGACGTCTCCGTAAGGACCACTTCGTTACTCATATCAATATAATGAAATATTAATATAACATCCGTCCCAGACGATCACCTGAGGAATCCCACTTCTGACACCAAATTGTCGTGGAAATTTTCTGTTCTTGGCGAAGAATGAAATAGAGTTCTTGCCGGCCGACAAAGTTTTATTTTCTTTGCAAAGAAAAGGTCAATCAACATGCGAGTGGTTCCAAATGAAGAAAGACCCTGAGCATCAGGAAACTTGAACATTTATACCTTAGGGAAAGCCCACCCCTTGAATGTGTATTACATCCTTTGTCTACTGTGGGGTTGGCCCCCTCCTCAGGGTGTCTTTTCACACTCTTGTTTCTCACGGTATCAGCCCCAACATCCTGTAGTATGATCAAGAGGTCTAGTCAAACATTCACACTCCTGCAGATATCTCCTACAGCTCCTACAGACATCCTGCAGTATAATTAAGGGGTCTAATCAACACAGTTTAGAATGCAAAAGGGTTTGAATACACATGAGAAAGTGAGTGGTAGGATGTCTTCGAAACTTAAAATGCAATTACAAGGATTAGACATTGAAATACACAAATGGGTGGCAAAGAAGAAAAGAGATCTGATATCTTGGGGGAAAAGCAGGGTGTGGAGGCGTCTCAAGGAAAAAGTAATATTCAATATTCAAAATTTACCACTACAGGGGCCACGGCCCATGTCGCTCAGGGGTGTTTGTTTTGTTATTGGATATTGGTTTGTGTGATCCTTATGTAAAGAGTTTGGTTTGTTTGGTGAAATATTGTCTGTGTCACAAGGGGATTTGGTATTGTTTATATGGAGGTGTATTTATGTCTATAATATCAAGGGTGGACCATTATGTTTTTGGTGTTCCCCCTAAATAATGGTTTGCCCCAATTGGGCTTAGCAGGCTGCCATATTTAAGGGAGCTTCATTCAGCTCTCTGGTGCCGGAGTGGAAGTAGCCTGGTGCGAGGCTATGTTCCGGCCATTTTGTTGCCTTGCTGGGACCTCAAGAATATGTGTGTATTTTATTGTTTTTTGGTAAAATAAAAAGCCGGTTCTTTTGGCACTGAACTTTTCACTGGCTCTGTTTTCTGCCTCCATCACCTGGATCTGACTTACCCTAAACCCCTTTGTGAGGGGAGACCTCCCCAGTCCCTCACAGTGCCAAATCATGTAAAACAAAGACGTCATACAACTCAAAAATCGACTCAAACATAAACAGAACACATAAGAAAACTATAATACCATGTTGCATGAAAAAAAAACATGGAGAATCATAGAATAAGGAAGGAAAATAATATAATGTAAAATTTAGTAAAGCATGGTATTCAGTGGGTGATTTGTTAATTTTTAACAAGGGGGATGGTCCAATGGGAGCACCACCCTGCCCCGACACACCTGTACACCTCCCAAAGGACGTTGTTGCAGGACACCATAACGTGACATTTCTAATTCTACAATTCCATTTTATCTAGTTATCTTCCTTCTCTCCCTACTACACTTTGTCTTTTTATAACTGTATTAAAGTAATGAGTAAATACATCTTTAAATTGTGGGGAGTGGACTGAGTTTATTCAGGCAGGTTTCCTCATGTTTCTCACAATACACTTCAAGCAGGGTTATTTTAAGTTACATGACTCACATGATACTTTGGGATTTTTTACCGTCTAAACTCCTTGAAGGACACACAATGAACATTGTGCAAAATAGCAGAGCCCGTCCGACTTATCAGTATTTGCCTTTATCGATTTACCGGCTAATTTATAAGGTTTTAAAACCTTATATTTAAAAAGTATAATGAAGAAAAACATGCTTGGGGTAATTAAATATTGGTGTAATGACACAGTTTGTCCAGCAGAGTGCGTTTCAATGGGGGATAAAACAGCTGGTGTCAGGAAATGTAACAGCTGCCTCACTAATGGTTAAACTATAAACCAGCACAACAATGACAACTGGCAACATCACAAAGCCACCATGTTCTGAACAGACACACTTAAAATGCTAACAGAAAGTAACATTTTGGTTTTAGAACATAAATAGCAAACTTTTTTTGATCTGGTCATTTTTTAGTTTTTATACAATCGGGTCGCTGTACAGGTCCTTTTATTTTGAAAATTGACCAGATGCTCTATGCCTTTCCTGTGTCTCTGACTTCCTGCTGGTGCGATCTGCTCTGTGCAGCTTGTTGCAGCTTTCGTCAAACAGAAACCGGGCAGCCGGATCACAAAGCAGCCGTGCCGGGCTTGACTTCACTGTGCGCCGGAGCTGATCGCGTCCACTTGTGATTTGTAACACACTATCTGCTGCTAGTGAAATAGGATGTTTCATTGCGCGTGCATATGTAAAAAGATGTGACAATATACACGTACGGGCGTGAGTGTGACCACACCTCCTAGGTGGGTGTAACCATACCTTGTGGGCGTCTGACCACCCCTAATGGGTGGGTGGATCACGCCTATTACCTTGTTCCCTCCCACAGTCTAAACTGTATATAAGTCCTTACCATTCGTGGTCATTTCACCTTCCGGATTTCTTCTGAGCAACAAGGGCCCTCTTCGTGGTCATGGCAAATGGCGGATGTATCGGTCGGGAGGAGGCTTGCGGCGTTGATGGTATGTCCCGCTGTCAGAATCCTAGTGCTGCCGTTGTGGATGTCCCGCGTTCCAAATGGAAGTGAACGGTGGGCGGTTTGACTATCAATGCTAACCCTATCCCTGGGCCGGGGTGGATGTAGAGTATTGTCACCTTTGTGTCAGACGGGGGGAAGTCTTTTATTCTAAGTGTGTGTGTGTGTGTGATCTCTGGCCCTCCAGGATCCCTGTTCCTTGTGAGCTGTTTATCTTGGAGGGGTGTGTGATTGTATAAGAGTGTTCGTATGAGGGTTGTTCAATGGTAATTCCTAGCTGATTGTCACATTCTTGCTAAACAGGCAAAACAAAAACTTCAGACAGCGTCTGTTACGACCCTCGAGGTCATGTTTCTATTTGTCTGTTTTAATATCCCTCTTTTACCTGTTTGAGTATGAGTGTGTGTGTGTGTGTGAGATTGAGTGCAGGTGTGTTAAGTGGTTGCAGGTTGCCGCAGGGAGCTGATTGGCTGCGGCCTTGGAACCAGAAGTTTAAAGGCTGGCTCCGCCCAGTTCCTGGAGGCTCTCCTCTGCTGTCCCAGACTGCCAGCATGTGTGATTGTGGTGTTTTTGAATAAAACTTTGTTAAAAACGTTCTTTGCTGCTGGTGCTTTGAGGATGGGAAGAGGGGAGTCTCACACTCTTGTTGCGCCAGGGTTTCCCCTAGGCCCCTGGTCGTAACAGTCTGCGAGGGTCAAAGACAGATATTTGATAGAAAGGCCCAAACGCTTGATCGTTCACACTGTCCACACTGGCCTTCAGCCACTGGCATTGTTAGGTGGCGGGTGCCAGTGAGTCTCAAAGTGTTGCGCATACGTATTAGACCACGCCATGATTATCCTATTTGCCTGGTGAGGAGAGAAAAACACTTTTTCGGGCTCCATGTCCCCTAAGTATGCATAATTTCATATCTTTTGTAGACACACTCTGTTGAGTGTGAGCAAGTGTGTGTGTGTGTGTGTGTGTGTGTGTGTGTGTGTGTGTGTGTGTGTGTTTTTATATACAAAGGTTGTGTTACCTGGCTCTGTTTGTCAGTGTTGTAGCTGGATATTTTGGTGTTTCTATGTGTTGCTCAATATAAGAAAACACGTCCCTCCTGTTTTAGGTTGAAGAAAAGAGTTGTGCTAAACATGTGTAATTATCCCTATCTTCAGTCTTGTCTCAATTATTTAACAGTGAGGGTGTTCATCATTGAAGATCTCCATTAGGTTAAACAAGTATAGATGAAACAAGGACGACATGTATCCCGGTAGTCCTGACGTTGGCTAATTCAGGAGTTTTGTGTCTGTGTGAATGATAAATTAAAAACAATCACAAAAAAAAGTATCTTATCTATTTTTTAAAATTTATTTATTCTGATGATTTTGTTTTAATCGTTGAATGTTATTTATCTTTACTCTAGCAAAAGAATGATTGAGTCATGATGTTTTTCCCTAGGGTTTCTCTAGTTTGATTTAATCACCATTTCTAGCATGGTAGACATGACTCCACATGAGGAGTGTTTGGTATCTATGTAAAAGACTTTATATATATACATACATACATACATACACACACACACACACACACACACAC
>CAEMYA010000684.1:503519-518519 GCA_903131615.1 Diplodus sargus | reverse complement strand
ATTTATTTATTTATTTATTTTTATGTCGCCCGTAGATTTCCAACCCGCCCATAAAAAATCCAGAAGCACAACTTGCACAATGATACTGGGTATGTATTGACTATTTATAGAAGCCTGAAATGATAGATAAGGCGTGTGTTGTTGTTGTTATTATTATTATTATTATTATTATTATTATTATTATTATTATTATTATTATTATTATTACAATGTGATTGTTGTCGTTAATATAATTTTATTTTATTATTTTTTATTATCCCTTCTCTAAATTATCATTGTAGGTTAGTGAACAGCACACTACAACCATCAGATGAATCCCAGAAGTCGCAACCCCACCCTTCGAGGACAAATACAGCAACAGGTTGTTCTTGACGCCTTGCACAGAGAAGTGGATGAGGCTGTGCAGGCGCTTATACAGCTAGCCGCAACACTTTGCGATGAGGTCCATCCAGCCCCCGGATTTATGATCGCATCTTCTCAAACAGGTGTTGTAGAAAACGCAGTGTCTGACAATGCTGTTACCAATGTAAACCCTCGGTCTAGTACCCCTTCTAGTCATATGTTGACAGATTTATTGCCAATCCTGCCTGTTCAAATAGAAAGTCAAACACAACTATTGGTGTACAACCGTCAACATCAGGGGGTCCTAACAGCGGTGTGATCGGTGTGTCCAACACACCTATGGTTGGTTTGCAGTTAGGTGATTCTCTGGCTTTATCAGAAGTGTTTAATGACCTTCAAATTCCTAATCAGACTGACTTGTCAGAGCATTTGACTTACCTAGAGGGATTTGCGCTCCCCAATTTCAAATGGTCGTTATGGACAAGAGCTCAACATCACCGGTCTCGGTTTAGATGTACAACTTAGCGCAGAGTTGCAGACACCGACTAACCAACCGGTCTCTGTGGACAACAGAGTTGACCAACTGACTGTAGTAGTAAATAGAGAATTTGCAGAATTAGAACAACGATACAATGCTCTGGAAAAATCTGTGAATGAAAACAGAATCTTGCTGACAAAACAAAATGAAAAACGAATTGAAATTGTACAACAACTAGGTAGTTCTGCAGCACAGCATAAAGAAGACCTTGCAGCTGTGAGGCATCTGTTGAGGGAGCATTCGGCTTGTAACACATCCATTTCAATTTTGCTCGAAACACTGGTGCAGAGGCTTCTGAATTAGATTTTGTTGTGTCACTCCTTATCGGCTATTATTAACCAGTATGGCTCCTCATAAAAAAAATTCAAACTTACAGATGATGTATGGACTGTTTTACACATCAGTGATGCTGACGACGATTGGGACTCCGATGATGAGAGAACTCTGCCTATTACTAGTGAGGGTGTTCAGGGTAGATATATTCGGTTTGCTCGAAAAAATGGTTTACCTTATGGTGATAACGTGGCTGGCAATGTCGATACGCTGGCTAGATGGGCTAGAGTTCGGGCTAGGTGAGTCGTAGCCTTGACAAGGCGTGTGACGCGTGTTGCTTACACCCAAGGAACTGCTCGTACTGCTGCTAATGATGTTAATTTTGCCTCTGTTGTTGAAGAAGCTCCTGTGGCTGCTTGTGCTAATTCTACATGTGTTGTTGATGGGGCTGATGCGACTGTCTGTGCCCCTGTGTCCTGTGGTGATGAAAATGCTTCTGATGATGCTTGTGTTGATGGCAATAACGGCTTTATTTTTGAGATATCCTATGATGATGATGATAATGTTAGCATGGCTAGCGTGGGGGATAATACCACAGCGAACGTTGATGCGTTTATTGAGATAAACGACGATGATGTTGATGTCTGTTCCGCTAGTGCAGGGTTTGATACTTCAAACAGGGTTGATTCAGGACCTGTTGCCATTCAGCTTGACAAAGCTATGTCAAGTGTAAAAGTATTAATAAAATACCGTATGATAAGATTTTGTCAGAGAAAACACATTTTCTATTCAATCCTGACAATGCCGGAGTCAATAATTTATGCTTCAGTCTCTGTCTTGCACGTTTTAAGAAAAAACAAAAAGAAGAAAAAGAGAAACCAAAAGAGGAACATCAACAAACAGGGCATGAACAATCAGTGAATGAACAAGCATATGCAGAAAACGCAGAAGAAGAAGAAGAAAAGAAGAGCAGCCAGTTAGTGAACAAACATATGCAGAAAACACTCTGAAAATCTGAAAGTTATGGGTAATCTCACAAGCTGTGTGTCCTTTGATAAAGTAGCGGCATTTGAGAGGGAGTTAAAAGCGAAAATCATAATATTCCATCACACAGCAGGCCGCAAACATCTAGAGTGTTACAAAACACAGGACGAGTTCAACAAACACACTGTGTGGTTATACCTACAGGATAATCATTATTATCTGATAGAAAAGCCGGCAGGCTTCTTTGGCTCGGCATACGCATGTAATTATTGTTACGAGACACATGAAGCGGTCTTGAGCCACAGACAGACAAAAGTACTGCGAGACATGCGGTAGTGTCTACACAGTGGGGAAAAAAGGTAAAGCACACAAATGTCGTCCTCTTAGGTGTCGTCACTGTGATGAAGAAATAATGGATGTCAAGGCACCCCATCAGTGCTATATCCAACCTATGAAAAAGAAGGAGCCGACATAATTACCTAGTATTTGATTTTGAGACACGGTATCACAATGGCAGACACGAAGCAAATTTTTGTTGCGTAAAAGACCTTAAAGGTGAAAACATGTACTGTTTCCCCGGTCTAAAATGTGTGGAATCATTTGTGGATCGCTATAGAAAACCCAAATATAGTGAATACACATTCATCGCTCACAATGCCTCAGGGTTTGACAACTATCTTTTGCTGGAATATATGGTTAAGCAAGGATTTTGACAATGCGCGGCAATAGAGTCATTTTGATGTACGACCGCGCATACAAACAGCAGTGGATAGATTCTTTCAGCTTTCTACCTATGCGTTTGTCGAAAATACCATCAGCATTAGGTTTTGAGGATGTGATGAAAGGCTATTTCCCTCATAAGTTCAACACACCGGAGAACGAGAAGTATGTGGGTCCCTATCCAGAACCGTACTTCTACGGCTATGACAGTATGAGTGACAGTGAAAAAACTACATTCATGGCTTGTTATTTTTTGTGGAGAAACTTTGACTTTGAGAAAGAGATTCAGAGGTATTGTGTCAATGATGTGGATGTCTTGCTCAGAGGACTTAGTATCTACCAGGATACTTTTCGGAAATACACAGAACTTGACCCCTTTGTGTTTACCACGTTGGCATCCAGCTGTATGGGCGTGTTTAAAACATTGTTTCTGAAGAAAGACGCACTCGCTCTCACGTATGACGGGGCATACGTTGGTCAGTTCAAAGCATATTCAGACGTGTCTATACAATGGCTTGAATATCTAAGTCATACTCGAAATATTGAGATAAAACATGCCGTCAACCACGGCTAACAAAATCTGTTTGGGGGTCGTACAAGTGCGATGAAGTTGTATCACCAGGTGGCGGACGGTGAAAAAGTGAGATATTACGACTTCACCAGTTTGTATCCGTTTGGACACCCACAGATTATCTATAGGGATTTTGGGCCCATTGAAGTATTTCGGTTTTGTGAAGTGTGATGTGATCCCCCCAGGAGGATTATTCCATCATGTCCTCCCCTGTAGGTGTCACAAAAAACGTATGTTCCCATTATGTCGAACATGCACCGAGGAGTTGAACCAGACCAGTGCCTGTGCACACAGTGACAAAGACAGACAGTTGTCAGGTGTGTCGGTCTCGTTTGAGCTTCAAAAGGTGCTTGGAAAAGGTTACAAGGTTGTGAACATTGACGAGGTGTGGCATTTCCCCAACAAAACAGACACATTGTTTAAGGACTATGTCAAGACCTTTCTCAAACGTAAGCAGGTGGCCTCTGGCTATCCTGGACATGTTAAAACACCTGAGGAGAAGGCGAAATACATTGAGGAGTATTTCAAAAAGGAGGGCATACGGCTAGACCCAGACAAAATCTGTGTCAACAAGGCGGTGAGGAGTTGCAACAAACTTCTTCTGAACTCATTGCGGGGGAGATTCAGCATGAGGAATAATCTCCCATCATGTGAGCTGATAACAGAATCACAAAGATTCACACAGCTGATGTTCGGTGATCAATATGATGTGCGGCAGTTTTGTTTCTTATCAGATGATGTTGCTATGGTGCAGTGGTGTCATGCTGACATTAAAGCAGCCAGAACAAAAGATGTAAATATATTTATCGGTGCCTTTACTACTGCCCACGCCCGTCTCATGCTGTATGATGTGCTGGATAAGCTAGATCGGCGTGTGTTGTATTGCGATACGGACAGTGTTGTTTTTACTTTGCAGCCAGGGGAGTGGATCCCACCCTTAGGCGAATACCTGGGGGATTTAACTGATGAGTTGAATGATTGTGATATAGTCTTCTTCAGGAAGGCCACACAAATCCCTGAGTTTGTGTCAGGGGGACCGAAGTGTTATGCTTCTCGCACAGATCACAGTAAAACAACGGTTAAATGTAAGGGTGTGACACTAAACTCCAAAAACACAGCTGTGGTCACCCACAAGTCTCTGGTGGGACTGGTTCAGGCCTTTGTCGCCAACCAGAATACAGACGCCCACATGATGACTGTTTCTGAAACTATTAAAAGAGACAAAAAGCACTTCCATCTTTAGAATGACACAGTTACGAAAAAGGTTCAAGTTGTCTACAACAAACGGCGTGTGTTGAGTGATTACACTACCCTGCCTTATGGCTATTAGACCAGATCAAGAATGTGATGCAGGACTACAACATCCGTTTAGTTTAGTGGTGAGCGGGCCTTCAAATTGTGGGAAGATATATTTTGTTAAAAATGTTGTTGAAAAAGCATCGTCAATCATATCACATGATATTGACAATAGCGTGTACATATACTCCTGTTGGCAACCTTTATATGATCAGTTACTTCAGATAAGAGAAGTTAATTTTGTGAATGGTCTACTCGAATCTCTCTGTGATGATGTGTTGTTACGCCCAGAGAAAAACAATTTGCTCATTATAGACGATTTGATGAATGACGCTGGCAACAATTTAGAAGTGCAAAATGTTTTCACAAAATACGTTCATCATAGGAACGTGAGCTGTATATATTTAGTCCAAAACCTGTTTATTCAAGGCAAGGCTAGTCGGACTATTAGTTTAAACACCAATTACCTTGTTTTGTTTAAAAACCCCAGAGATAAATACCAGATAACTTTAATAGGTAGGCAAATGTTTCCAGGTAATTAAGAAGTAAGAAGGCTAAATCTTGGTAGCCAACACAGAACCAGCACCCCTCTTAGGACACCTGGGTTGGAGTCAAACAGCCGAAATACCTCTTGGTTAAATTTTTGATTTCTATTTGTTTTTTTTAATTGTTGTTGTTGTTGTTGTTGTTGTTGTTGTTTGTTATTATTATTATTATTATTATTATTATTATTATTATTGTTGTTATTATTATTTAACGACATTATATCATTAATATTATTTAGTTTTATTACTAATATTTACTATATTGTTTTTTGTTTTGTTTTATGTCATTTTATGTATGCTGTAATTTGTATTATAAAATCGTTGTCTGCGCTGCAAATGTTTTGATGACTAAACACTTAACGTAAACACGTAATTTCTCTTTTTACGCCCAAATGCTACATTTTTGTGTTTTTTTTCCCTCATTTTTATATTACCGTATGTTTTATGTTAATAAATAATTGTTTCTTTTTATATTATTATTTTTTTTACAATGATAATTTTTACAATATGAATAAAAATGACAACATTTTAAAATGAAATTGTGTTTGGTGTTTATTTGATGTGACATGTTTTACACAGCGTTCATCATTGAAATACACATTTGTTTTCCATACTGCACACATGTAAAATTATATCCACGGCATATGGCCGGCCGTATTTTGTTAACAAACCGACATACCATGGCATCATTACATACAAGATTGGATCCATACATATTTAACAGCCGTCGATACGGTATTCCTTTTTGCACATGACATAAAAAAAGACACAATGCGGACCACATATGTTACAGCAAAGTTATTTTGAACTTGTTTTGTAGAATAAGATACAATCGTACACTTTCATCAGAAAATTGTTTATCTCCTTAGGAAATTTGTCAGGTGGATTACCAAAACTGTCAAAGTAATACCCATGTCTGTCTTTTGTGATATGAATGGCCAACCAGTGTTCACCAGCCATGTTAGAGGTCTGTGTGTTTACAATCAACATAGCAGGGTATTTATTAACACCATGCTTAGGGAGTTGATCACAGGCTAAAACCCCTAAGAAATCTGTACCATTAATAGTTGTTTTCCTAACAAGACCGGTTAATTCAATTGTATTCATTATGAGCTCAATGGTAATCAATAGTAATCCATCAGTACTTGTCTCCTGTTTGATATCTTGATAACTGACCACCAGCATGCAGACTTATAAACTCTGTATCATAGTTTTCAAAATGAAAGGGATTACGAGTATAACTTCCTGTATATCCTTCATTATCAACAAACGCGATAATTACAAATTTAGGAATCTGGCCAATATAAAGATTTTCCTGATTGCATACTCTAGTTCCTGCAGGTATGGAGAATGTTTTTAACGCAACTCTGTCTATAGCGTATTTAGCATTAGTATGCTGTAGCGCTCTGCTGTGTGCCAGTCGCACTGTGGGGGCAACAGACACCTTTTTTACAAATACGCTGGCAGACATAATCTTGACATGAAATTGGGCGTTTGCGGCAGTCATAATAGAGAAATCATCTTTTGACCGTATAAACTTCAGAGAAATATCAACGCCATTTAGCAATAGTTTTTCTTGAAAAAATAAATCAGCATGTATCGGGGCTATTAATTCCACAATTCGGCTGTCTCCTGTATATGTGCCTCTAGTGGTCAAGCCTACGTTGTCTCCAACTATAGATGTGTCGTCCATATGACCACTGGTGTCTTTACAAAACAAACCAGGGCTGAACTGGGTGTCCAGAGTGTCATTTCCTTAGTTAAACATTCAATTATGCCTCGGTATGGATATGTGTTGGAAGATTGTGTTATAAGCCTGTCTCCCAGCACTATATCAACCTGGGAAAATAAGGTGCATCCTGGATAGTTCATAAAGCCCACATCTGCTGCATTTGCCAGATTTGTGCTGTCAGCATTTGTAATCCTCACACGTGTATAAAGATTCATTCAGATCTAGGTAGTCCTCCCCGCTAGCCGATATGTAAAATTCCAGAGGACCCGTGTCCGTTATCGCCCAAACTGGAGGGATTTCAACATAAGTAGATTTTTCTATAGATGTCTGGGTGAAGGGAACGGTAAACAGATCCAGCTCGGTCTTCACACATTCTTCAGACTGATTGTGGATGAGTGCCATGGTTGTCTTCTTAGAATTCTAGCTTAGAATACATCTCTAGACGTTACCCGGGAGCGTCTGCTCGGTGCTCTGTAACTCCTGGTGACTGAATTCTTTTTAGCTGGTTTACATTTTTTAACAGCTGTTTTACGTTTTTTAATCCCACTACGGCTATGCCCCCGTCTGGAAGGAGGTCTTTTCAAAGGTCTTCTGCTGTACACCATCAGGCCACTCCCATCCTGTTGTCTTGAAAGTGTATTTCTGGCAATATTTGATACAACATCTCCTGCTATATTTGTAGCCGTAGTCCTTAGATGGGGTTTAGCAATGCTGAACCCACTTTTTAACAAAGGTAGAACCATCCCAAATAGACTACGAAATATACCTGAAGGGGGTATGTGTCATTCACACTTATTTTCTCGTCCCTTCACCCTGAATTTCCTGAAAGGAGCATTTTCACACAATTTTCCTTAAAGAATGTCCAAGTTAGCTCAACATCCGGCAACAGACCTATATGCACCGAATTAACCAAAGACAAATCATGATGATAAGCTTGTTCAATCTTTTTTTTTTAAATTCCTCTTGGAAATAATGCGTGGTTTACATTCGGGGATTTTAGTGTCCCTGTAGTCAGCAACAACACAATGATCACTCAAATCATTACAAAAGAATCCCAAGGATGAACATTTATGAGGAACATTTGTTAGAATTAGATCAATAAAAGTGGACTTATCAGAACTTTTAAGATTTGGCCTTGTAGGTAGGTTGACCAGCTGGCTAAGATTAATAGAGTCACAGAAAGAGTCACAGATAGATTTAAGATTTAGATAGACTCAGAACAACTGAGGCATCACATCTTGATTTAACGCAAATGGCTACACCACCTTTCTTCGGCCTGACAATACGATAAACCTGGTATCCGAATATGCTCATTTGTAATAGATTTCGTCAGCCAGGTTTCTGAAATTATCACAATATCTGCATCTGTTGAACTAAACCGAATTCTGACCATGTCCAACTTTGGTAATAAGACATTGATTTGAGATGTGCGGGAGTCTGGATATATTGCAGCTCAGGACCAGGGTTTGATTGCACATCTACAGACAGAAGCAAGAGTAGCGCAATCATCAGACCTTTTCTAACATTCCAACATTTTAAAGCAGTCTTTATATGTTGACGCCAGGTAATGACTCTCCTTCAGCAAGAGAGTAAAATTATGTAAAGCAAAAAAACGTTGCGGTTTCAATAAGTCCCTAGGCGGATCCAACCACAGGTTTAAAGCCCAAACCAAATAAGATGCTGAAGATACCCGGCAATGTTAGCATTTGTGCCACTATAGTAAGTGTCTTGCATGTTTGACACATAGCTAGAGGTACTCACCAAGGGGCAATTTCTTGGACTCATCCCCAACCGCCAACAAACATAATAAAGTTAAGAAAAATGCCATTGTCTTTAATTTACAGCGCCTCAGTAGAGGCAGTCTATAGTTTGAGTGCTGCACAGATTAATGAAGAATGCCCCAGCAGGTTAGCCCATCCTCCAGGAAGATGTAGCAGGCTCAGGATAGCTGGTCAAGTAGCCGATGCCGCCGCTGGAGGTACCCGTCGCCGGGGGTTACCGCCGGTGGAGGCCAGTTGCAGCAGGGCTGGCAGGGGCCGGTAAAGGCTCGCTGCTACTAGCACACATCAGCTGCTCAGGTCAACTAAGGCCCAAGCAGGTCAGCCCCCCAACATAAAGCCCTCCAACAGACTGAACAGGTCCGACATGTTGTGATGTCGGACTCGAGGAGTTTAGAGAAACAAAAACTTATTTGCATTAAAGAATTTAAATTAATTCAGGGGAAGCAGAAGTCAGTAAGTCTCAGAGTTAAATCTATCTGACATACACTAAAGCAAGACAAATCAGGGTTATGATTTACTGAGTTTGGGAAGGTGGGACTCAAAGTATCAATGTAATTAATTTGGGATGCAGACAAAAACTTTCAAGATTAAAATTGTAACATTTTGAAAAAGCAAATATAAAGACATCTCAGAACCACATTTTCAGTAGTTCATCATCAGTATATTCTCACGCTCAAATAAAAGCAAGTGTGGTAATCTGATCACCCCACTGGAAAGCAATACCTCTACTGCTGAGAGGGGGCTGCTAACGAATTAGGTAACTGGCTAGCACCGAAGGTCTGAGGCAGACTAAATTCTCCAGGACACGTAGACAAATTTACCCACACTCAGGATGTGTAAACAACTACTGGAACAGGCACTAACCGTCACTAGCCAAGGCCAAGCAATAAGCATAAATGCAAATATTCAGCAATTGACCCACAGCTGGCTTTAGCCTCACACTGGTCTTCTTCTTCGACCAGGAATCAGCGATCTTGTTTAAAAGTACACAACAGTAAAGTAAAGTAACAGTGGAATGAGTCAAATACTCGAATTGAGTTAAAAAGTTGAATAAATGTAGCATGGGGAACATTAATATTTTTTTTGTGATCAATTTTTTTTTAAAATTTCATTTGATTTCATTACATTACATCTCCATTTGTACAGACCCATTACCCGCATCCTTATCTTGGGGGTGACGTTGATTATGGGCGGTTACAAGAAATAATAACTAAACAAAAACAAAATAAAACACACAGCGTCAGCAGTACATAGAGACGTCATAAGGTTCTTTGTCTGCTTATTTGTTTTCATTTCTTTTCCCCCCTTCCCCTAACTCTCACCTCCATATCCCCTCCCCCCTTTTCTCCCCACCTCCTCTCTCCCCCTTTCCTCTTCATAAAGAATAGAGTATAGCCTCAAAATAACGCTCTGACTCTCTCAGATGCTGATTCCAGATTCTGTATCGCTTCTGTCTTTGCCTTTTGAGCACGAGCACTGGAGATTTCTAATGACAGGACTTCATAAAATGACAGTTTCCACAGATACACATTTAGAACATGCGGTGGTTTCCATCTTTTTATCAACATTTTCTTTGCTGCGGTTAAACCTGCGAACAGTACTCTCTTCTTGTGAAATGTTAAATTTGGAGAAGTGTCATCATTTAAAAGCAATATATGTGGTAAACAAGGTATGTTAGTCTGGATTAAACAAGATAGAATGTTTGAAATGCTGAGCCAGAAGGACCCCGGGGCGTTCCCACATCATATGCATGTATGTGCCCAACACTTTGTGAGGGCATAACTGACAGAGTGGGCTCTGAGTGATACTGATCTGGCAGCATCGTCTTGGGGATAAATAATATCTATGTATTAGTTTATAGTGAATTAACTGATGATTGTAGTTATGAGATGTTAGTGGGATATAACTCCACTATCTCTGCCAGTTAATACTGAGCCCAAACTCTTTAGTATCTATATTCCAGACAAGAACATTGAACATTTGTTTTGAAAGTGAACATTTCTCTAAAATTTTGCTGTAAGACAAATTGCCAACTTCAATCATAACCAAAATGTATGCGTCAAATGATTTGTGTGGCGAGATACCTTTTTTCCACCTTTAGGAAGCCCCCTACTGGCAGAAAATTACAAAATTGTGTAGCACAGCTAGGACCCAGCATCCAAATATGTGCAACAAGTTTGGTTACAATCACTTAAGCCAATAATGATTTATGAGCGTTTATTTAAAACTGAAGTTTGATACGTTTTAAACCTGTCTCTAAGTATCATCAAAGTCCACAGATGAAGTCTCAAAATTCACATTTTAAGAGCAAAGATAAAGGTGAGCATAAATAAATAAAGTGTTTTGACCCAGTCATTTTTTAAAGAGAATTTTACTGCATGAACACTTTAAGGAGAGAAAAATAAAAACAAAGAAAGAATAATGAGAACAATAAAACAATAGGAGTCTGCAGCAAGTTATACTGCTTGGACCCATTAAAACTCCCAGTGAGTAAAACCAGCACTGGTCCTGGGAGCCATGCTGCTTAAAAGGGACGGCCCCCAGCCCCCCTGGACTCGGACCCCTAATAATCCTTGGAAATACAACAGGGTCCTCGCATTGGTCAGTCCATTTTCCACTTAAACCAGCCAGGACTCATCGGTGGAAGGAGATCTGAGGTCAGCTATGGGAGATCAGACGTCTGTTGATCTGCTGCGTTTCATTTCACTGAAATAAAAACAAAAACACAGATTATAGAACAAGAAGAATAATATAAGGCTACACTGGCTGTGTTGTCTCAGTGGTATAGGTGGATATCCATAACGCTGCAGAGGCATAAGACGGCCTCTGTTTTCTGAATGGATCAGCAACACCGAACTATCTTGATAAATAGTGTTTAGTTATGTTGGTGAAGGCTCTCAGTCATCCAGTTCATGGTAATGCTAAATGCTATATCATAGGCAACTGGACTAATAACTAACTGGTGTGTATGTCCTCACAGAGTCATTAAGGTCACAGGTGATTCGTTGACCCAACCGCCATTGATGCAGGTCGCTGCATGGGTCTAGGTATGAATGGTTGTTAAAGTGTCTGGGGAGGGAACTCGGGACAGCTTTGTAGGTGGGTGATAAGTAGTTTCATGGCCACCTTCTCTGTTTAACAATGGCCTTTCCAGTTCATCTTCTCTGTCCACGATGTTTACACTGCTGTCCTTGAGGGAATGTTCCTTCTCCTCCAGATGTAGGTGGACCGTAGAATATTGACCTGAGCTGTTGGCTCTCTTGTGTTGTGCCATTTGCTAATGGAGAGTTTGTTGTGTCACAATGTACACATCTTGGCAGTCCTGGCTGCGTTGTACTACCTAAAGTACATCAGTCTGTTTGACTGGGTTTTTTGTCCTTAGGGTGGACAAGCTTCTGCCTCAGTGTGTTACTTGGTTTGAAGTGAACAGGGATGTGGTGTTTATTGAAGATCCTCCTGTGTGTCTCAGTTCCTGCCACAAGGATCTTGTTCAGTGTTTCATACCTGGAAAGATCCTACTAGCTCTAAAAAACTATCAACAAAAAACAAACTGGAAAAGACAGTCATTGACAGAGCTGAATACCGACTGTACTCTGGGGAAACCATCGCAGTGCATCAGTGGACTTCCCAAGACAGACAGGGAAGGAGCACCACTCTGACCCATTATTATCAGCATTAATTTGGTTACCTATGACATATTTAACCACTTAAGCATTCTTGCTCCTGTGGTTGGTAACACTCCACACCACATCATAAATCTCATAGGATGAGAATAAACATTATTCAACATGAGGAAAGTAACACTGGACTAAGATGAAACAATGGTTTCCTATGATGTCACTTCACTTTAAACATGCATTGCAACCAAGGTGCAGTAAAGACGGTGGGGAAACACCTGCTACATGACAGCACTCTGTCCAGCAGAACTAGCTTCACCCCAGACCACATTTGTGCCTTACTCAACATGTGCCTGACTACCACCTAACTCTAGTATGGTGAAGGTGTCTACAGATAGAGGTACGGATGTGCTATGGGCTCACCAGTGTCTCCAGTAGTGGCCAGCCTCCTTCACAGGAACTGCTCCTAGCCACTGTTTCAGATATACAAGACACCTACGTGGAATATGTCGGAGGAGATAGCTTGCCCTTCTTGGACTGTCCAGTGCACACTTAGCCAATCAAATCTGTGCATTCCAGGCTTGAGTAGCATCACATGGGGTGGCGTAACTCACATGCGATTAGTCAGTGGATTTCCTGATCCACTGAACTGGCGGCAGCAGTCAAAACAGAAGTGCCCCGTCAAAATGTAAAATACTCCAGTAACTTATTGACTATAGGTCCATGAGTTGATGAAAGAAATATAGGAGGTCAGAGTACCATAAAGTCCTGATGGGAAAATGACTGTCTGAATTGCTTTTAGAACAATCCATCCATAGTTGTTGAGGACTGATTCCCTTCAGAGATTTTAGTGGTGGACCTATATACAGACAGACAAGCGAACAGAAAGGGAAGTAGCAGACAGACAAACAGGACAGAAAGACAGATAGGCGGGCTGAAAGACAGATAGTCAGGAAGACAGGCAAACAGAAAGGAGGGCAGGCAGAACGGCCGACACAAAGGCTGAAAGATGGACAGACGATAAAAATACTAAATACAATCATTTTAAGCCTCTGGTGTTATAGTTTGACATTTCCTGTCTGGCAACGCCGACAGTCAGTCTGAGTCAAACTGTTCCAACATGTTATTTTAACCTCTTCCACAATCATGCACTCTCTTCACTGTGTACAGCAGCTGCTGATCACTTCTTACAGCCTAAAAGTTGTTCTGAAAGTATTCCTACTGCATATTTGGATAAGTTTGTTCAGAGATTTAGTTTCATCTCTTGTTACAGGACCTTTGTTCTTTGGTACTGCTGACGTACCTTAGTTCCTCCTTCAGTCGAGCCAGTTTGTCATGCAGTCGATCATTCTTCACCTGAATTGGATTGTTGGGGACGAACCAGGCCGCTATAAACTTGCACACCACCACAACATGCTGCAGAAACACACATAGGACATACTCAGAAACTATTTAACTGGCTTGTTCAGTTTAAATGGACAACACTGTCTAACCCAACATTGGAGTGCAAACCTCAAACAGGATGACAAAGGCAAAGCGCACAGCCAGGACCAACCAGAACTGAGACGTCAGAGTGTAGTCTTCAGCACTCCTGTAGTCTCGGTAGCTGCACACAAACACACACACAGACAGACGCACAAATTTTAATAATTCATGTCCATATAGAGAAAATTATTACAAGGATACAAACATCATAAGTGCAGTAGAATACATTCACAACATCATGAACCAGTGGCAAAACATATCAGACCACAAGGGCCTGGACAGACCTACACTCTCAGCACAGACGGGGCAGAGTATTCTCACAAAGTCCTTTATACATTCATTTAATAACTAAAATATTCTATGCTGTCTTACTTATCTATAAATACAACATGTTACTTATTGAGCAGAGCAAACTTATGGCTGAACTAAATGCATTTCTTATGCGAAAAGCAGAGTTTCTAGATCACAGAGCGAGAGAAATCAAATATTTAAATGGAAACAGAACTAGCTTTGTTTTGTCAAGGAAAATACACTGCAATGATAAAAAAGCAGACACTGTCTCCATTAAAAACAGAGAGAGCAGGTGGTGTATGATCCTCTGAAAATTAATCATGAATTTACGTTATTCTATCAACTGCTGTACTCATCAGAAGCAACTTTTACAAAAAATGATCTTGTTTCCTTTCTTGATGGCCTAAACGTACCAGAATTATCAGAACAGCAAAGAAATGTACTGGATTCCCCATTTACTATTAATGAATTACATGAAGCAATTAAATGCATGAACCACGGCAAATCACCAGGCCTGGATGGAATCCCCCCCTGAGCTCTACTTAGAATTCTGGGATGACTTGGGCCCCTCTATCTTAGAAATGTTTCAACAAGCCATCAAATCAGGATGCTTTAGTAGAGACATAAATACAGCTATCATCACTGCCAACGGTGTATATAATATCTGGACATAAGATAAATCTGAACAAGTCCTCTCTGCACCCTCTGAATACGGCCTCAAGCAATCTGCAGTTAGATGTGGGGATCCCAGTAGTTACACATTTTAAGTATCTTATACCCTTCTCTTGGAAAAATAGTCTCTAAAAATTAAAAGTGTCTGAAGAA
>CAEMYA010000684.1:475024-496523 GCA_903131615.1 Diplodus sargus | reverse complement strand
TCCCTTATCTGCTGCGCACACCGTGACAGTCATTTGAGATTTTTAAAATTCACCTGACCTGACATTACCAGTAAAAGTATAAAAGAAGACGTGCATATTTTCTCCTGACAGACAGATAAACATAGACAAAGACAGACAAAAAGAGTACCTGCCCAGGAAGAAGGCCACATAGAAAAGTGATGAGAAGAGAGTGAAGAACTGGAAGGTGAACATCTTGACTGTGAAGCTTCTCTCTGTGGCAGCGAATGAGTTGGTCTTCTCTGAACACACACACACACACACACACACACACACACACACACACACACACACACACACACACACACACATAAAAGCATATGCAAATGTATTAATGTACTGGTGCAGAATATTTATGCAAATGTATTGGAAAATAACATTTTATCTGTTCATGAAATATTTTTTTACATCTTTTAAATGAACATGAAAATTTAAAAATATTTCTATATTCTTGTATAGCTTCTACATTGTCGTATTGCATTAATATACTGTGCTGTGCTAGTTTGTTCTCACCTATTTCACACAGCTTGATGGACACCCATCTGTTTACCTACAGGTGGAGTTTAAAGAAAGACACACAGACAGACAGGACATATTTTACAGCTTTGTGAGAGCAGGAATCTGTGTTCACAAGGTTGTTTGTTCTCATATAACAGCTGCTTTCCATGACCTTCCAGCACTGGCAACTTTAAACTCAACTTTAAACTTTGGTGCATACACAATTGATAGTACAATGATGAAAAGTGAGGCATTAGGGCTTTTCATACTGACAGCACGGTGCTGTTAGCTCCATTTGAGGTGAGGAAAGTATCCAGACGGCACATTCTGAGGTAGGCTAACCCCGACTTTAGCCTCGGGCTCTGGAGCTCTAGAGCAGGGTTACCAGTAGCTCCATTCACACTGCTGTTTGGATCCTGCACCAATTCTCCACCTCCTCCTCTGTGTGAAAGCCTCACAGGTGGCGAGGGGTGAAATTTCGCTCCGGCGCTGATCCGCCTCTGGAGGTAGTATCAGAGGCGCAGTATGAGCAAACTGAACCAGTGTGAATGGATAACCGGGCGGCCTGTAGTGAGGGCGTGTCGGTCTGACAGTCTGAAAAATAAACAGGTCCTTCACCCAACTAAGTACAGAGAAAATTTCCCACAAAGTCTGTCACCGGCACAAAACTCTTAGCCATCAAGTGTTTGTGTTTAAAAACATCATCACGACGGTCAGCCCTGCAGACAGAGGCTTCAGTGAACTCACTCCTCGCGAGTGACACAGACAGACAGCGTCCAGTTTACTGATGCCGATTATAAAGTTATGAGTTTATGTTTTTGAAGTTATGAATTTAGAGTGAAAAATTGAACTTTGTCACTTTCCAGGATGTTTGGTGGGTCGGGATCTCAATCACAACATATTATAACTGCATCAATATGATTATAAACTGTCTGCGGGTACATGTGAACGCTCTGTGTGAACAAACAACGGCAGAGAATTGGCAAACTCGACGGACAGAGGTTGACGCAACCAGGACGCTGGAGCAGGTGGCTGGTCCGACGCCTCTGAAGCAGGACGCCGACATCCCTGGAAGGCCTCTCAGACCAAGCTACAGGTGGTGAGCGTTGGCGGAAGCAGCCGGTAAGTCGAATACTGTGCGGCAGTCGACTCCCAACGAGCTCCAGTTTTTCATTTACAGAAATATGCGCACCTGTGTCATCCCTGTAGCCTGGACTCACTGGAGCACTACCATTAAATCTTTAGTTTCCAGGGTGGCGTGTGGTCGTGACAGTATGTACTATTTTTGTGTAGCATACTCGTGTGCATTGTGTTGTATAATGAAGAATCACCTTGAATCTCTTTGTATCACGATACAGGGTTGAAAAAAACACCCTCATTTGAAAAGGGTTTGTTTTTTCTGTTCCTGTTTTTCACAATTTGTTGACATTGTTTGAAAGCAGCATGAAAGTCAGGGTAGAGGTTTACATACCCGGGTCATGATCTGCATGGTAAAGTAGTGCAGCACAGCTCCAAGCATCACAGCCACAGTGTTGGCGTGGTCCGTAATAAACTCCCATTTGCTCTCAGACATCAAGGGGGCAGCCACCACTCGAAACACTACCAGGGCATGAGCGAGACCGATGATCAGCATCAACTGGAACACAAACAAACATGGCGACACATTACATTTCAACTGATTATGCACCGCTCCAAGCTTCAGTCCACCCAGATATTACCAGCCATGACAGCATCGCTGGAATTGTTTTCACCTGGTGATTCTGTCTGTGTGTGTGATCACGGCAAAATGTGGACCTGGAGACACTTTTATGTTCTTCTTCCAGGTGTATATATGATTCTCTGTCAGTCTATGGTCAGATTTTTTTCAACAAGATAGCTTCACAGCAGATGCAGTCAGAGGCTTAAGATAAATTGTCATTGTGTGTGTGTCTGTTTTTGTTTGTTTGTGTGTGTGTGTGTGTGTGTGTGTGTGTGTGTGTGTCTTACCATGAGTGTTACCAAAATTAGGACCATTGTGCTGCGCAGATAGGAGTGTCTAAACTGTTTTGGTTTACAGTTTGGATCATTGACTATTTCCAGAATCAGTTCCTCCTGTCAACACATACACAGAGTCAACATTAAAGGTATACTGCAAAGGCTCTGTGTCAAGTACTTTATCATGAGATGCACCAAGCAGAGGGCATTATTTAGAAAAGGACTGATGAGGTGCTGTTTAGCTCAGTGGGTAGAGCAGGAGCCCCATGTACAGAGGCTTTGTCCTCGCTGCAGCAGCCCCAAGCTTGAGTCCCGGCCCGGGGCCCTTTGCTGCGTGTCACTCCCTCTCTCTCTCATCCTGTTTACTCTCTCATCCTGTTTACTGTCATATCTTCAACTGTCCTGTCAATAAAGCCGAAGGCCAAAAAAACTTTCTCTGGAAAAACTAGTTGGTCTGATTGGTGGCAAAGTCTGGCTGAGGACGGCTGTGAGCCGATGCGAGCTTATGCAAGAAGCCTCCTGTGGTAACGTCACCACAGAGCAGAGTCAAAATCTAGTGCTTTAGGAATGCGCACCCTTGGGCGCTATTCCTGTTCGGAAAAAGAGCCAAAGCAAAAAAACTGAGCCACTTTCAAACTCCAGCTTTTCAGGCAAGTTTAAACGGAGGTCCAACACCAATATGCATGTTTTAACAAGAGAAACTGCGATTTCCGGGTGATGACTCCTTTAAAATTTGCCACTATGCACATACAACTGACTTGAATTGACTCCCTAAGCATTTGTTGCACGCCACCATCATTTTTATCTTCTTATTTGTGTACAGCATAAAGAGACTACAGATGCATAAAATTTGCACAAAAAAAATTGAAGCTCATTGAAGTTCATAATTCAGATGACACTTTCTAAAAAAACAATGTTCCACTGAGCTCAGTTTGACACCAGAAAAAAAACTGAACAAGTGAGATTTCTTGTTCTTCCGTCACTATATTATAGGGATGCCATTAGTGACACAAAACTAATCACTACAGATGACTACACAGGATCTGACTCAGATGCAGTCTTGTGTTAAGTCAAAGATCAAACCCAGTATGATCTGTGGGTCTGGACAGAAGGCAGTACCTCCTCCTCACACCAGTCGTAGACCTTCCACTGAGAGACGTGTTTGGCTCTGTGTCTCTTCCACAGTTCCAGGAACAGAGTGGCTGAAAAAACAGATAGGTACTCTGATTCACAACGGATCACATTAGATAAGACACAAAAATCCATCGCATTAGATTGGACATCATGATACATCAGATCAGATCAAGTCAGACACTCACCCCAGATTGCCATGAACATAGCAAAAGCCACAGTGCCCTCATTGTCAAACAGATGGCTAACCTGTGTGGATAAAAGACACACGTACCCCATCAAGAGGGAAGATCACAAATCTGGTACCACATTAACAGATAAACAGCAGGACCAGCTTTTCAAAAAACCATGAATATGTTTGTGTCCATAGTCTTGATTATCTTCATAATGATTTAAATACAAGGATTGTTATTTGGTGGCTGGTAAAGTCCACATTATTCAGTTACTAAAAATATGTATAGCTACCAGCTTGTGTCAGCTGTTTTATGGTAAATTCAATGACCCATCCCAAAAAACTAGACATAGTACCAGCTGGAAATTGGAACAGCTTCAGATTTCTCTTCATGCTAAAGCTGCAGTAAGATCCACACTACTATACCCACACAGGTTACATCTGTGTGGGTCACCTCAGTATGTCTTCATATGCATACAAGATTATGTTAGAACAAATATGATCTTTTTAATCTTTAGCACTGGAGCTCTCCCTCCTGCATTACAGTGCTATGGGAGTGTGTGTTTTCTTGCTTTTGACAGAGACACCATTCGCCCCATTCCAAGACATTGTACTACTAAAATGATTTTGAAGCTGTTACTCTAAGGTAAAATAAGGTGAAATGTTGCCTGAATGTGATCTTAACTTGTGTCAGAACTAGTTTGTGTGTGACAATCCAAAGTAATGGATGAAGTCCTGAATTAAATTCACAGTTTAATGTGAGCTGCGAGCAGCAGATTAAAGAAGTCAGATGAACAGAATAAGGACAGAGAGGAGAGTTCACCTTAGCGTAGGTGCATGTTTCTGACAACTGCCACACTTTACATCTCTTATCACATCGAGGACACATGGTGATGTTGGACTGACACACTTCATGACTGAGGACACAAACAGAGAAAAATATTAAAGCATTTATGGAAATAAAAGCTACATCATATCACATTCTGAGGTCCTGCCAGAAGCTTGTGGATTGCTATCAAAAGCGAGGTGAAAATATCCAAGGGACATTTAACATGCAGGAGTGCTGTATGTATATTTTTGACCCAGCAGATTTGGTCAGATTTTCAGAAGACCCATTACAATGAAACCATGCTTCTTGAGGACTATATTTTTAAAAATCCCCCACTGGCACCTCTGGGTGGTCTTGGGTTCCTCCTCCCTAACCCAAGCTTCCGAGTCCTGCACAGTATCTTAGTTGTTCCTAGGACTGTACTCTTCTGGACAGAGATCTCAGATATTATTTCTGGAAACTGCTGGAGCCTCTCTCCCAGTTTCGGGGTCACAGCAAAGTGCTCCTGCTACCACGGGGATCACTGTTGCCTTCCCTCCACATTATCTCCAGCTCCTTTTTCAGCACTTGGTTTTTCACGTACTTTTCGGGTTTCTATTTGTCTTTAATAATCTTTGCTCTATGTTGAATTGAATATTAATCTGACACTGCAAATTGCTCTACAAAACCTCTCCATCAGTCTATCTTTCTCACTTTCTTCTCTTTTCCCAGGAGAGTTCAGTACAAACATTTAAAAAAAAGAAATTGTAGCGATAAATTCAACATTAAACATCAAATTGTATAAATGTCTGCCTGACCACTTGCTAGTTTAAGGTGTCTCAAACATTTTGGTGAAATTTCTTCAAAAGTCAAATTGCATTAAAGAATGTTGGCTATTGTGTGTGCAAATCATAGCAATATGTTGTCTATCACTGCAGTTTGGTCAATCTGAACTAAATTTAAAACACCAATCTACAGGATGTTTAAATGTTTAAATATTTGAAGACATACTTGTGGAGATATAGACATTTAAGGCCTTTTCATATTTTGAATAATATCGAGTGATTGACATCTGAATCGACCGTAGGTCACTTACTGTGAAATTTTGCAATGTTTTTCTGCTTCTTAGAGACAAACTTCATCACATTCTGAACTCAGATGGTACCAATTTAGCACAGAAGCCTCAGAAACAGTTGTAAAACAGTTACATGCATTTACTGCTTTTCTACCACTGACACTCACAGCTAACTTAAATAATTTGTCTGTTAGACCCAATCCCAATGAAACTGCTTAAAGACATTATACCTTAACTTGGCACTTCAATACTCCACATGATCAATCTGTCCACATTAACAGGATATGTACCACAGTCCTTAAAGTAGCAGTAACTAAACAACTTCGGAAAAAGTCGAGACTTGATCCACAGGTTTCAGCCAAATAAAGATTCCTGAGAAAAGAGTTGCCAATCAGCTTTGTGAGTTTCAACATAACAATAGTTTATATAAGAATTTCCAATCAGGATTAAGAGTGCATCACAGCACCAAAACAGCATTGGTTAAAGTTGGAAATTATTTCCTAATAGCATCTGACAAAGAGCTTGTCTCTGTGCTAGTTTTGGTAGATGTTAGTGCAGCTTTTGATGCGACTGACCATCAGATCCTATGACAAATACTGTAACACTGAATTGGTATTAAGAAACTGCATTAAGTCCTTTTTCATCTGACCAATCTCATTTTGTACAAGTTAAAAATGAATCCTCACTGCAAAACCAAAGTTTGTCACAGGGTTCCACAAGGTTCTGTGTTCGGACGATACACTGCGCTTTAACTGCGCTTCCTTTAGGGAATATCACTAGAAACCACTCCATTCATTTTCATTGTTATGTAGGTGATAATTATACTTATACATTAATCCATTAATGTAAATGTAAATGTAGCCAGATGACACTAATCAGTAGGCTTAACTTCAGGTATGTATTAAGGATTGTGTTAAGGGCCCGTTGTGCTGAGACTGATAGTGGACGGTGGGTGACAACATGCAGCACAGAGCCATGTTTGACTCAAACCTGGGACACTGCTAAGAACTCAGTCGCAGAACATGGGTCATCCGCTCAACCTGGTAAGCTATGAGGGGGCTCACATCCCTATATTGTAGACAGTCTTAAATTGACTCATCGTCATGCAAATTATATTAATACAAAGGACCATTGTTTTAGATTATTATGTTACTTCCACAACTTACATGAGACGATTGGTGTTAAAAAAGGCGAGTCCATACAGGAACACTATAACACCCAGGACAGCAGCAGGAACAAGCAGCTTGGTGTACCAGCCCAGCCACAGGTAGTAAAGAGCCACCTTCTCTCCAAAGTAGCACCTGTAGAGAAGAAACACCGGTGCAGACATGGACTATAAGTAATGGCTTTAGCTTCACTGAGACAGAGACTGACCCACCAAGAGGATAACAGAGTCAGAGTGTCTGATATCAGCAGAGACAGTCAAGCCCTGCATTATAAGGGCATAATACCCAAGACTGTGTTTTCAACTCTGTTGTTAAGTGTGCAGATGACACCACCATCATTGGCCACATTACAAACAACGATGAGAGTTCATATCACGAAGAAATCAGCAATCTTGCAGTGATGCACAGAGAACAATCTACTGCTCAATGTCAACAAAACCAAGGAGCTGATTGTTGATTTTAGAAAGATGGAGGCAAAGATGCACCATTCCTGTCTACATCAGTGGAGTTGAGGTGGACCAGATGAACATTTTTAGGCTCCATGAAAACTACCATCACAGAGAACCTGTTATGGTCATCACACATCACCGCCCTGGTTAAAAAAAGCATAGAAAAAGGTCTACTTCTAAGGGAATCTTAGGAAGGCTAAGTTCTGGAGTGAAATTCTTGCCAGCTTTTACAGTGGAGCAATAGAAAGCATCTTGATGGGAAATATCACAAACTGCCATGCTTCGTGTGCAGCTCAGGACACAAATGCTCTGCAGTAGGTGATTAAGACTGTCAATGGCACCCATCTACAGAGCAGCAGTGATATTGGTGTAGTGAGATGTTTGTACAGAGCCGAGAGGATACTAAAAGTAAAAACAAATATTTAATCTTGTATAAATACTTTTTGTGTAAATTCTCGTGAAAGTGTTGAAGTTGAGTGGCTATCAGTCAAGTTTCAAGTTCAACTCAGCTGTGGCAAATAGGCTTGATTGCAGGGCGGAGCTAAGTTTGCATGAAGGAGCAGCAAATACTCTGCTGTTCAGTTACATGTTGTCTTGGGGAAAGAAGCTGTGAAACTACTACTGGTGAGTAATAAGAAATTATAGATCAAGTGTTTAGGCATTCTGGGACATTCTGTGATGTTATGCAGATGACACCCAACTGTTCCTTTCTTTCCCCATCCTCCGATACGCACGTAGCAGCCCTTTACAACATCTGCAGGATCTGGTCTTTCCTCACAAAGGACACAACACAACTCCTGGTCCAAGGGCTCGTCATCTCCTGCCTGGTCTACTGCAGCTCGCTCTTGGCTGGACTCTCAGCTGCAGCACGCTTCATTTTCAATTTACCCAAAAATCGGCACGGTCCCTTAAAAAAAAGCTTGCTCTCGTCTAAATTTAGCAATGGTAATGTCCTCTAAGAACACCAAAGCAGCAATTCTAGCATGTGGCAATGCCATTATGCCATAGGGTATATAAAGTGCTGTTTAAAGGACCAGATAATAGTCACACCTGAAGGTATTCTTACTTCACAATAACACAGAAACATTTTCTATTCATATAAATATCACTTTCATCAATAATATAATGTATACTGACAAGCAATGACACTTGTGCTCAGTTGTGTGCCGTTTTGCTCTGGGCCCTAAGTTTAATTGTCGAGCTTACTTTCACAGCCACTACTGCAATGACAAATGGCTGTAAGATACAGTTTCAGAAAGACAGATAAATACCAATACAGGTACAGACACAGACAAACAGTTATAGACAGACAAACACAGAAACAAACACACAGACAGACAGATGGTTACACAGAGTAAGAAACTGACCTGACATCGCTGACTGGTTGTCCTGTAAACAGAGCCGACCATCGAGCCCACTTCTCCTTCAGCTGCTTTTGCTTCTTTCTCTGAGAATCACAGGAAAAATCAACATACAGACATTAGATTTTTATCTTGTGACACTTAACATGTTTTACATCAAAATCACCACATTGTGTTTTCCACTAGTGCATACAACATCCAGCTGGGTGAAAATACTATCCAGCAGTTTCTAACACAGATATGTGCTCCCAAAAAGGCACATTTCCTGACTCAACACTTCAGACAGCTCTTGGAAGGGTAGAGGCAGTGTTCCTCGTCTTTGAGGCAGTTTTGCTTTTCCTTGTGCCTCTCTGAATTACATTTTAGCTCACTGTTGTAGTTCCATCTATAACACACTGGGACATTCTGCACATCAGCTAAGAAGGGGTCTGGAAACAGCTGGAAAGTGACACAATGTGCCTTGAAGTCAGCAAAATGCTCATCGACTCCTGCCGTAGGTTTTCAATAGCAGAGATATATTCATCACCACTGAATGCTGTGACCTCTTCCACAAGAGATCTGCATGCTGTGAACTGACAGTGGTTGTTTGCAGACAGTTTCCCACAAACTCAGTCTTGCGAAGAAGGCTTTCACACTTTAATAAGCCGCTGTGATGAGCTGACCAGGGCCCTGCAGCTTTAGGTTAGGAATATTCAGCTCCTGTGTATTGTCCATGTTTGGGAACATCCATTCTGCTCATAGACACAGGTTCAGATATATGGATGACAACTGGGTCAAAATCAGAACATGGGAAGTGGAAGCCATCACAGTACACATCAGTGCTGTGGACATTACATTAAGGTCACACAGCAAGATGTCAGAGGAGACCTACACACAGATGCTTTTCAATTTTACCACCAACTGGAGCACTAGCTGGAGGTCATCACAACCCTGAACCATCGAGCTGAGACATGCCCACGAAGTCAGAGGGGAAGGACAAGGAAGAGAGGCCCATCAGGGGAGCCCTTAAACCTGTGGTTACCCAAACTGGACCTTTGTCAAATCCTCTAAAACATCCAGAGCAGGCCGAGAGGAGGAGACAAGAAAACATAATAACACCATCATTCCGTATATGTTATCAGTCAAAGATGAACTCACCTCATGAAGGCAGAACATGGTTTCAAACACATCCTTCTTCAACAGTTCTTCCAGGTTTTCTGATAGAACAAAACAGAACATATATGCATAAATGTCTGCTGTTCGTCCCATATTACAACTTGTATGTAATATCTGGGTGACACTTATTTTACAAGTGTATCCCTCCTCCCAATTACATTGATACCTACCTCAGAATGTACTGACAATTACCCCAACATATATGTAATTATAATATTCTTCTATTGTACAGTAAACGGCTAATAAAGGCTGGTAATTTCTTTCATTTGCAGGAAACTTGCAATGGGATTCTGCTTAACTTCTGCTGATCATGACATTTTAATTCCCGACTAGTTTCTGTTGCACCCTTCTGTTGAGGTACTTAGCACACTGTATGTGATTGGTCAGTCCAAACAACCAGAACTCTCTTTTCATCTGATGTATAATCTCTTAATTTACAGCAGTCTGTTGTCTTGCTGCCTGTGGCCTTTTCTCAGGTGAAGCTGGTTTCACATCTGTGTGCTGTGTGTAGAGAGTGTGTGGTCAAACAAAAGAAAGTCAGAGACAGAGCATAAGGAGTGAGTGATCAGGTAAGGGAGAGCGAGTGGCAGAAAACAGCCAGTGAATGTGAGTAGACAGAGGAAAAAAAGGTCAGCAGTTTGTCAATGTTGTCAGTCAGGCAGTAATGTACAGTATAGGTGGTGACCTGTTTGTACGAGTGAGAGAGGTGTACCCTGAAGCTAGCCAGTAACGATCCCACCTACATTCAAGATTGCTGTCGGCAGTGGAAACACACAGCAGATCTAGCATTTAGGTAAATATACTATACTGAAAGTACGTTGGTGGTAATGCAGCTTAACTTCCTCTTAGAAGAAATTAGTAAAAATGTAAATGGCTAAAAATGTACTTCAGCTCCAGCAGATCAGTCCAACTTTGGAACAATTTCCCCCCAATTAGCCACCATAAATTGTCAATTATCAACAAATACAACTTCATATTTAAGAATCAACAGACTAATTTCCCATTTGAAAGGTTTACTTCCTTAAAGGTGGGAAGGTGATTTTAGAGAAAGACAGTGTTTGTTGAATCTCATTTCCAGGTCATCAAAAACAAATCTGCGTCTGTATTTCTGTGAATCCTGCGAATATGTGAATGAGATTCAACAATCAGCTATCTTTCTCCAGAATCCCCTTTCCTACCTTTAATTGCTTATTTAGGCCTAATGATAATGTCTTTACACCACTCAAGTTAAGTTTTACTCTTTTTATATTTTTGTTTAAAAAAAAATTAAATAAAAGAGTAATTTTTGATACATTTAAGGTAATTATTGTAGTAATTTAGGGTTAATTTCAAAGGAATATGTTACTTAGCAATTACCACCAACTTACCATAACATTTCTAAACCTGTCTTACCCATATCTGTTGTCTAGATAATCAATCTTAAATATGAATAAAATGTTTATGTGAATGATCCACTGTCATGTCAGGCCCCCAGATGACACATTCTATCGAAATAATATCCCCTTCCCTACCTTTAATTGCTTATTTAGGCCTAATGATAATGTCTTTACACCACTCAAGTTAAATGTTACTCTTTTTATATTTTTGTTAAAAAAAATGTTAAATAAAGCTGCAACAACTCAATTCAATTTAGTGGCCTGCTGAATGGAAATTAAACAGAGACTAGCTGGAAATGAAAATGATAAGATTGGCAGAGGTTCAGCAAAACCTGTTTAGAAGTTTCCTAGAAATGTATTAAAAATGTAGTAGATATGTTGGAAAATAGCAGAATATTACTGTTAAATGATGTCAGGGTAATTTTTGATACATTTAAGGTAATTATTGTGGTAATTTAGGGTTAATTTCAAAGGAATATGTTGCTTAGCAATTACCACCAACTTACCATAACATTTCCAAACCTGTCTTACCCATATCTGCTATATAGATTATCAATCTTAAACATGAATAAAATGTTTGTGTGAATGATACGCTGTCATGTTTACCGTATGTTTGCTGAAGGCCCCTAATTGACACATTTTATTGAAATAACCACACTCACCTCCTGTGTTGATAAATGTCTGATGAAGGATGAAACTGACTATTCGGATTCTGAGGAAAAAGTAAAAGGTCAAATGTAAAGTGAAGAAATTGCATCTGCATGATCAGAATGAGCAAGTTTATATAATATGATATATTTTGACTGTACAGATGTTAATATACACCATTCACATACGGCCCGTATCCTGAACTCAGTCAGTCCATCTGTCTCTGTAAATAAAGTTCTGCTCCCCTTACAGCCAGGGCACATGAATAAACATACCAACATATACCATAATAAAAGAACCATGTTAAACAAGTAAAGTAACTACCTTAAGTCACATGCTATTGGAGCGGCATTGCAACAGAGCGCAGTGTCATTCAGTGTCGATGTGAACTGCTGAACAGCTTCACCAACCGTTTATATTACCTGTTTCTATCTTTCTAAGTGCTGAATTTGAAGGCAACTGGGCTTGTTTCAGTATTTTGAGATTACAGATATTGTCTGGACCATGGGGCTGACGATATGAGTGAAAATGTTATTGTGATTAACATACCAGTAGACATCGATAATTATCATGAAAAAGTCTCTTGTTCAAAGACAACATTAAATTATGCATCAAATCCTTCTTCTTGAGTAGCATGCTCAATTTGCACATTGCAGGACATCCAATGTCAGCAAATTAACTGAAAGACATTGTGCTACAGCTTTTATGCTGATTGATTTAAAAGGAAAATAAATGTGTATTATGTACTTTGATGTTATAGTGTTTGGATAGAGTTTGTTGCCAGTGAATGGCAAACAATCTCTGCGAGCACAGCAACTGTGCCACAGCAGGCTAGTTTTTGTTTCTCTCTCGCAAGTTTGTGGTAAAACGTAAGTCTTGTATCCGACACTGTGTAAGAGGAAGGATTGATCTGGTGGATTTGTGCTGCTTGAGGCAGAAAAAAATAAGCGGCCCTTCCTCACATATTGGCGCACTCACAGGGACCACCTGGAGTATGAGGATTACTCCCACATATTGATGGCAATAATGGCCAGCCGGACTATGATAGTACTTTAAACATGAATACGTGATGTTGTTCTGGTGGCTAGATTTACTTTTTTTACTTCAGAAACCATCAGCTTGCCCATCAGGGTAACTGCTGTGATTGCTCCATGTGAAAGATTACACAACTGGTACTTTCTCCTGAAATACCACATTCCACTTTCCTGGAACTACCTGTAAAGGTAACATCTGATCACTGTGGTGTATGTGTGTATATACTTTGTGTGTGTATACTGTAAACAGGATGTGTATGTGTGTTACCTGGTAGCCTGGGTGGTGGTACCCCTCACATCCCCACACCAGTTACAGGAGTCTGAGACTTTGAGCAGGTACTGGTAGTCTTCAAACATCTCACGAGGGGCACGAAGGCCGTAAAACACTTTGCCATCATGGATGATCTCCTAACACAAACATTAATGTTAACAATCATTTCCTCTATGTTACATCATGTGTTAAGGATATGTGGAAAAAAATGAGTGACAGTAAAGGAAGCAGACTCACAGTGACAGAGACATTTTTCATTTTCAGCTGCTCAATGAAAGCTCTCTGTCTCTGAGCCTTCTGGTCTGTGTCATCATCCACCTTGGTGGCCACCAGTACATAGTCAAATGTCCTCTGGGTGGGCTGTTCAAAGACACCCCAACCCCCCAGACCCAGTGAAATATTTACATTGTTATATTGTTAAGCAGCTCAAAGGAAGTATTATATTCAGATATGCTCAGCTAAGACAATAAGCTATCCAAGGTCTTTAAACCCAGCTGTCCATGATGACCTGAACTATCTCTCAGACGACTGCAGAATCTCTGTTTGCCCGATTAGACTGGTTCTGTCTCAGAATCTCAATGATTTTGCACTCATTTTCGGCGCACCACCTCCGAAGAGGAAAAATCTAATCAAGTCTTTAATTTCTTATGTTATCAATCATACATCTAAGTGTGATTTCTTTATTAAACATATTAACTTTAAGGGGGGCTGTTGAGCTCAGCTGTTAGAGCAGCTTCACATGTACAGAGGTTTTGTCCCTGCTGCAGCAGCCCCAGGGTCCAGTCCCAGCCCGGAGCCCTTTTCTGCGTGTCACTCCCTCTCTCTCTCATCCTGCTTCCTGTTATCTCTTGAGCTGTTCTATCAATAAAGCCATATAAAGGCCAAAAAAAATGTATTGCCTTTAATAGCACCAATTAATAAACGTCATCTCATGCCACTTTCCAAATCGAGCAGGTCTAGACCATACTCCTTGATTGATTTATTTACACATTTCCCCCATTAGGAAGCACTTATTGATACTGGTGAGCTGCCATCTGCATCGACTGGTTTGGCTGGTTTATTAATACTAAATGTGTAAAGATGAAGTCAACATGAGTTACCTGAATTCTGTCCTAAGAAGCAGATTCTGGTAACAACATCTCTTCTAAGTAACACCTGTTTAAGTGTTGTAAACATCAATGTAGTGCCATATTTCAGATTCTGTGTCTTTAAGGTTTTATGCAACTAAGTAAAACCTACATCAGGTCCTATTCATGAGAGTTACAGCAGTGAGATAGGAATAGGAAATACAGAAGTCCAGTTATGTTCCTCTTTCAATCACCAATACACAGCGTGTAAATGAGATAGCTGACAGGTTCAATGTTTCAAGATAAAACCTGGTATCTTTTTCTCGGGTGTCTCACAGCAGACAGGTTAGTCTATTCAACACAGAGTCAATGGAACCTTTAATATAAGCAGATGTGCTCTCGTTTGCATGTTACAGATAGGCTTGTCCAAATTTACCTTGATGACATATAAAAAGTTTGAATAAGAGGAGTGACACATGGATTCTTACCGTTGATGGAAGTAAAGGCTCAGTGTTGTGACCGTCCTTCTGTGTGGCCCCCAGCTCAATGTTTTCCTTTAACAAACAGGGTTGTTAACATCACAGTTATTATTATTATTCATCATAAAGATAATCATGATTGTTACACAATGCTTACTTCCTTCACAATCACAATTACTCTGTATTGGTAGATATGATGAATGATTTTTGGCTGTGCCTATTATCAAACGTGAAGCTTGGAGCATCGCAACATCATGGCAACAATGAACAACTTTCGTTATTCAGCACCATCAAGGTCTTAAGACTTTGCTAACCACGTGTGTTATTGCTTCTAGTGAGGAAAGTCTGAGAAACGTTTTAGAATTATGAAGATCCTTGAGAAGAAAAAACATTATTCACAAAGCCTGGGTGTTTAGTCCTTTTTTATCCCAGGAAAATGAAACAGCATCATCATTCCCTATGTCGCAGGAACATCTGAGAAGCTCAGAAGGATCTTTAATGAATAATAATACTGAGGCAGAAATGTGCCCAACTTAGGGACAACACACCCAGGCATAGACAAAGTAATTAACTTCATGCTGTTCAGTGCAGCCAGGGTTAGAGTTTGACCGTCTTCGATCAGAGGAGGTGGCCTAAGGTGTTACTTATCACCCACCTACAGCACAGCATCAAGTTCCCTCCCAAGACAGCTTCACAGCCATTCTCACCTGGGCTCACCTAGACCTAGCAACCTACATGTAGGCCAGATGAATCAACGACCCACAAGTGACCCCAACGACTCTGAAACTCAGATCTCACACGTGTCCTAAACAACTCTGTAAGGACACTCCCACAGAGTTTAAAAGCCTGCAACTCCCCTCCAGTTAGTTAGAACTGAAGGAGCCTCTTGGATGAGAGGTGAAACATCTTCAAGTTGCCTACGACACAGTAAATACATGTAAGTTCGCAAATGTCTGCATGTCAATAGGCTACTAGTAAGCAAGAAGGCTTGTATGTTCACACATTATATACACTCCTTTAGAGTATGACTTCAAAGTTATCCAACAGAGATATTCATTAAACAAAATAAAAATTCTGCACCATTAGTAGAGACTGAATTATTTACTGGTTTCACTGGTGTTTTACTGGTGTGGTTTCACCTGGTCTGGAATGTCCAGATAGCTTATGATGGATAATGTTAGCTGATGGTAATAAACGTTAGTTAAATGTTGCTGCATAACATACACTTAAATCTTTGGTTGTGTTATCTTTGTTAGCATTCTGTTGCTTATCAATGTTGCCAAAGACATTACACAAACTTTATGGCCTTTCATTATCTGAATTCCTGTTACAGTGTTCAAGTATTGTCAACTCAATCATCTCAGAGTGTTAGAGAAGTTTCACTTTAAATAGTAATAAGGCTTGGTGATAGGGCCTTAAATAATATCAAAATAATATCCTTTAGGCTGTTATATATATTGTGATATACAGTATATTTCTCAAAACATCTTTCCTTTGTTTTTTACAAAACAGCTGTATGTCAACATTAAATTCAGATTCAGAGACACATCATTGTTACTTCCCTGAGTATTTGCATATACAACATGAAACTAAATACCCTTTCCACTTATTTCACAGTGACCATGCAACAGCGATACATTGCCCAGCTTTACTCTAAATCAGTAACATTTGTCAGTTTGACATCAAGCTCTGCTTTACCTCATATTCCTTTCCTGTTTTCTTTTTATTGAAACCAACAACAAAATCAAGATGTAGCTGCTTCTGCACTGTAGATTTGTCTGGTCAGGATTCACATATCTGACACTCCAGTCACTAGCCCCTTTCACACAGAGGCCGCATTATCGCCACAGCAGCGGTTCACCAATTCTACGCAGCTCCGCCTTAAAGATGAACCGCTGTGTAATTCACACAGAAAGCTGTCGCTCCTAAAGAGGCGTGACGGTGACGTCATGATGATGACGTCGGTGTGTTTTCAAGGTGTTTCCTCGGTATCTCCTGTCAATCTAAAGTGATTGATGCAGTTACAGTGTGTTGTGACATCCTGACCCACCAAACATCCTGGAATGTGTCAAAGTTACGTTTTTCGCTCTAAATTTCAAAATTACATGATCGCCATCAGTAAACTGGAAGCTGTCTGACTCCGAGGCTGTTTTCTGGGGGCATGTTCACTGAAGTCTCGGTCGGGAGGGCTGACCGTTTTTATCATCACAAACACAAAGATGCTGTTTTTCAGGCAGAAATGTGACGAGGACGCCAGAGGACAGATGCTTCTCCACGTACAACTGCGGTAGTTTTTTCCTCATACAAGTTCAGTGCTGGAGAGAAGTTTCACCCCTCGCCGCATCTGAGACATTCACACAGTGGCGGAGGCGGAGAATTGGCGCAGGTTCCCCGCATCCAAACAGCAGTGTGAATGGGGCTAACTGTTTATATCAATGAGAGCAGGCTACATAACAGAAAGACTAGTCAGTATAAACCTCCACAGCTCAACAGCACAACATGACACAGACTACATGATCCAACATTGAAACCTTCATGAAGGAGGCTATTGCACAGCTTGAATCAAAGAGCGCTTCATGCTACAGATCAGAATGTGTGGCGAGAGCAATAAAAAACTGGCAAGTAACATTCAACACGTATTCTTCAGTCGTCGTTCTTCTAGTTTTTCACATGGTATGTATGAGTCATCTTATTTAATACTAGCCAGCTGTTGCCGTCTTTGTTTTCCTCTCTAACAGACATTCAGCAGCCGGCAGGTCCAGACCTGCTGAGTTTCACACGTTTGTTTTTTTTTGTCATCTCCCTCTCGCAGCCTGTGCTGTGTTTAGTTCAACACAGTTTACACATTTATTGCCGTCATACCATTTACAGTGCAGAGGAGCTGATAGATAAGCTTAGTTTCTAGATCGACTGGATCCAAACATGGTATACTGCCATGAATCCTGAGCCTGGGCGTGACCTCCACTGCTCCCAGTGATAAGACTCTCACATGTGACCTACTGAGCACTCACACAGACAATGATCATTATAAAGTAAAGTCACACAGCAGGTTTCATATTCCTCAGTAGTCAGACTCACAGTATCTGTTTAAGAGATGCGACGAATAATCAATCAATAAGTAACAATTTTAAATTGTTGGTTTAAATCATTTCTTAATATTCTCCCGTTTAGCATCTGAAATGATAAAATTAACTGTGTATTTATTAGTCTTCTTTGATATTTGACTGAAAACTTTAGATTCTTGGTCCAACAAAATGAGTCTTTTGACACTTTCACCAAAGGCTTTGGGATATTCAATTTTCACAATTTTGTGATATTTTACTCACCAAAACATTGAATCAATTCTTTGACTTTAATGTCTTGTTTTACTGTGTAAAACTAGGATCGTTAGTCATATCATCTAGTGATGTGAGAATTATGTTCAGTGTATATATTTGGGTCTTTTTTGTATGCTCAACTATTATTGTAACTTTGGCAAATTAAGGTTGATTTTGAAGATGTAAAAAGTCAAAGTTTACAAGTGTAAGGCATTCTGTATTTGCTGTTTCGCCTTTTTTGTTTCCTTTTAATTTCCTCAACCAACTTTTGATTGTTTGTTTCCTGTAGTTTGATGGGACAAACTAGTCTTTGTTTCCATAGACATACACTGACTATAATGTTCATATATCTAAACTACATTTACATACTGTTGGGCAGTTACTTGCATTGGATTTGACATCTGATCATTATTTGTTCTGTCTGTAAAATCTCAGAGTCTCCAAATGTCAAATAAATGTTGTGGAGGAAATAACACAAAATACTTGAGTACTTCGAATCTGTATGAAAGTAAAGGAGCATAGATACATTATAACAGCTGAGGGCTAGACAAGAGGAAGTATTAGTGAACTGTCAGTTATTAATTAAAATATTAACAAAATCATAGTATGTCCGAGGCAATATCCAAAGCCCAGGAGAAGTGATCTGTCACACAGAAACACAGCAGAACAATAAAGTGTTGTGGTGATACTGGGATGCCATGTCCTACTAATAATACTCTCTATACAAGTAATCAGTTTAATACGTTTCTCTCATTTCATTTTGCTAGTTTTGTATTATTATTATTATTATTATTGTTATTATTATTATTATTATTATTGTTATTGTTATTATTATTATCATCAACATCATTTTATTTCATTTTTTTAATTATTACAAACCGTTCAGAAACAATTTACTGACAGTGAAATAGGTTTTTCTCACAGTGTGCGGTTCTGTTCGACCCAACACACTGACAACACAGTTCACTGCAGTCAACAACAAACGTAAGCAGAAGTTGTACCTCGACATTCTTGAAGAACATGTTAGAAGTTGTCGGTGCTGATGTGAAGTTCAGTCAGAGAAAACCAGCCTCCATCCAGCGGGGAGAGAAATGTTCCCTCGCGTCACTCTGTCCGGCCACTTTAACATCTCCCCATCATTAAAATTAATCTTTCATTGACATTTGGTTAATCAACATCTCTCCGCCTCGTTTCACTTCCGCATATGTTCAGACGACTGTCTCTAGTTGAGTGCGCGCGTGTGTACAGGTAAAGGTGTGCCATTTCACCTGACGTCAGCCAATAGAGGGACAGCGCCGCTGTACAGGAAGGACTAAAGTTGCGTTCCAGTACTACCACTATTTCTTCTTCGTTGGTTTTACCGGCAGCTTGCATCCTAAATGTGACACTACCGCCACCCTTTGGAGTGATCCAACTCCTACAGGTGTCCCTCAGAAGTCCTGCTCTCAGTAGGAGGCTGACCAGCAGTGTACCAGCACAGTAACTGAGTTAGTGACAGAATTACTCCAATATAATTCCCCTTTTGAGCTCGGCATTGATTTAAATGTACTCTCCATCTATGTATTTAGAAACTGTCTTTCTGCATGGCGGACCGGCACCTGCTCTCCCTGGTATTTAGCCAATGAAGGAATCTGGTCAGCTGTTGATAACGGGAGCATGTTCTAAACAACATACCTGCCTATCATTAAATTCAGTTCAGTGTGTGTCACAAGTTTTTGTGAAGCTGGAGCAGAAACATCCAGCTTTAGCTGCTTGGACGGCTCCGTGTCCTTCTGTGTTAGCGGAGCTCACATTAGCCACAGGGGTTCGTTTCACAAAGCAGGTTCAACAAACTCTGAGTCTAACCCTGAACTCTGAGTTGATCTACTCTGAGATAGGAAACTCTGAGTTTTCGGTTCCAGAACAGCTGATTTGAGTTAGTTTGATCAACTCGGAGTAGTTTCACCTGAAGTTAGGCGCGTGCACCACAAGTATAGAAAGACAGCGTCAGTGGAGCCCCGATTCGACGAGTCACCATGGCAACGGAGAAGAGGGCGGCTTCGTTTTTCACCCCACTGGAATTGGAAATATTAATGCGCTCCTACGGTGAGTTTGCGCACGTTTTTAGAAGGAAGTGTAACACCGCTGCAGCAGCAAAAGAGAGGGAGACGCTGTGGGAGAACATTGCTGCTCGGGTCAGTGCGTTAGTTTAAATGTAGTCCTTTGCGATCACAATAATATTACAGGGGGAAACTGCTTGAGTGGTCGCCTATTAATTTATTTCATTTAGGTGCAACCCCGCGGGGGAGAAGCGCACTTGGCAGCAACTTAAGATGAAACTTAAAAACATTAGACCTCAGCATAATCTCATGGGGATCTCTGCATCTCTGACGTTGTATAAAAAACTCCCATTTGCAAAAAAACTCAGCGCAACAAACAATGTCTGCTGGGATGTGAGCAGGCATGGACTGGCCAGCTGGCGCATTTTTGGGCTGGGCTGTCATAATTTAATCAAAAAAGTTTATTATAAATCGTTTTTATCGACCGTGACGGCCCATTGGTTGATTTTCTAGAAGGACATTGGGCTAATCCAATGAAATCTCTCAGCCTTCCTCTTTTTTTTTTTTTTTTTTAAGTGGAAAGTTTAGAGGGGGCGGCCCATTGGTCGATCTTCAATATAGACAGTGGACTGAACCAATCAGGATATAGTACGACAGCGGCCCCGCCCCTTCTCTGCGCTGTCTCCTGTAACTTCTGCTAGTTTCAAAGTGTTGAGCGCGAGGAGTGACAACATGGAACAATTAAAGAGAAAGAAAAGTTGCTCGCTAAGAGAAGAATCTCACTGTAGATGCTGCAAAATGTGCTAAAATCACAGACTTGTTCGCTGGAGGGGCTGCTGTAGCCTCCACGTCCTCTGAGACAGCAGAGAGCCAGCAACAGCAGGTTGGAGGTGAAAGCAGCAGCAGTGGGCAGGAGAGGAGCAGCCAGAGATGCTGCTGACTGACAGGGACAGTGTAGTACAACCGGTAAGCAGGTAGTAACGTTACTACAGGGACTGTGAGGTGATGGAGGTAACGTTAGCTCTATTACATGAAGCGTTATCAACGGGTCTGGCCGGCCCGGCAAACCTGACCAGACCCGCGGGGGGGGTTGAATATTTGGTGTTGCATATGTCCCAAAATCTGGCAGCCACGGCACCTTATTCTGATGAAATACAGTCAAGGCTGAGAAGTGTTGGATGAGCAGCAAGTGTCCATTTTAGGCTCCATCATGGCATTTAGATATTTAGGTTAAAGGTGTGTTGAAAGAGTAGCAGAGTAGTTTGAATTTGTAGCAACCCTCTATGCTGTGGTTAAACATGTTTTACAAAACAGATTATAAAACTACTAAATGATAAGCAAAAGCTTTGCAATTTATTTTCATTTTTTGTCCCAGTCCACCCCTGGATGTGAGAGCATGACTTCTGTTGGTAATGTTGGAAATGTACGGACGGATTAGGTTGTGTATATAAATGATGGACT
>CAEMYA010000684.1:440415-474360 GCA_903131615.1 Diplodus sargus | reverse complement strand
ACAGTCAAGGCTGAGAAGTGTTGCACGAGCAGCAAGTGTCCGTTTTAGGCTCCATCATGGCATTTAGATATTTAGGTTAAAGGTGTGTTGAAAGGCTGCAGAGTAGTTTGAATTTGTAGCAACCCTCTATGCTGTGGTTAAACATGTTTTACAAAACAGATTATAAAACTACTAAATGATAAGCAAAAGCTTTGCAATTTATTTTCATTTTTTGTCCCAGTCCACCCCTGGATGTGAGAGCATGACTTCGGTTGGTAATGTTGGAAATGTACGGACGGATTAGGTTGTGTATGTAAATGATGGACTGTGACGCTCAAAAAGCAGTAATGCTGCACCTTCATCCGCGGGATCATTATCAAAAGGACACGCCATGGTAGTGAAAATAGTCGCCACCTAATATAACTTCTAATGTCGGCCGACTGACAATGATTTTCTCAAAAAACAGACGGCTGAACTGTACTACGCCAAAATTCGCCTGCTGACTGAATGAATGAGAAGATCAAATACTGTGTGTGGCTGAAAGAGGGCGGAGACAGAGAGAAACTCCAGGTTTGTTGAGAAAAACCTGGTCCCAACCAGGTTAGGTTCATAGAGTATGTTACCATGGTAACTGACCGAGAGCTAAAGTTACCTCTCTCTGTGAAACAGGCTAGAGTTACCCCTCTTTCTCTGGTTTGAGTTACCTCCCTTTGTGAAACGGAAAACTCAGAGTTTCCCTCATTTCAGGGTTAACAGACTGAGAGTTTTCACTAAACCTGCTTTGTGAAACAAACCTCAGGCCTGCTGTCATCGTCAACAGTGTCAGCAACAGAGTTTTTGGCCACTAGTGTTGTAGAAGCGCGTGCAGTTGAGAGATGCTTCATCAGATTAGAGTTGCTTAAAACTGACGTGGACAAAAAAGATTAAACTGGTGTCTGCACTTCCACTTTGAAAACGTAAACTTTCGCTCTGGACTCGCCATTGCTGCAGTTCACCTCTGCTAGTTTGTGTGTGCGAGGTTGTGTGGTTTGTGTGTAACCGAACACAGCCTCTGATTGGTTTACGAACTCTCAGAGCCGATCATCAGCTCTGCGGTTGTCCCGCCCCTCCCTCCTGCCTCAGAAAAATAAAGCAGCCCTGCTGCTCCGGTGGCTGAGAGCCGAGTCGGTGAAAACAGCTTCAATGAGAAACTTCAATTTGTAACGCGCCACATTTTATAGTCGATAACGGTAACGGCGTTGTAACGATGGGAAAAGTAATTCATTAGATTACTCTGTTACTGACAAAATAACGCTGTTAGTAACGCCGTTATACTTAGACGCTGTTACTCCCAACACTGCTGACCAGACATCTCCTACCTGGTCCACTTCTATCACACTCCGGTATGCTCTAACTCCTGCTCCATTTAACCCATTTAACCCCCTAACCCTGGTCCTTTCACTCCTCCCATCATGTCCTTCCTCTCGACGACACATTCCCTTCTCTGCACCTTCTCTGCAGTGTCTGGTAGCTGCCAGTGATCACCAACAGGCAACAGGGGCCAGTGCCCCCGTAACTCTGAGTCCGGACCCCCCTGTTCCCCCAACAGGGAGTCTGATCAATAATACAATGACAGATTTATTCAGATGTTGTACTGAAGGGGAAGGTGGAAATAAAAGTGTCTCAGCAGTTTACCACCCAATCAAACATGTCGAAATTGTAAACACTGTTTTCGTCTGAATGAAGGATTTTTTTTTTTAAAAAGGCCGGCCCCAACCATTAAAACTGGTCTAGAACAGAACCACCACTGCCTAAGTGCCCTGCTCAGATTACTGAGTCCTATTCTTAATAGCCATGACTGTCTCCTCTTCTGTGTTTCCTCCCCTACTTCTCACTGCAACTCAGTTTTGAACGTATTATAAACCTGACATGAGACTGTAAAGAGCAGCGATTGAATCACTACAAACTTAGACCTTTTCAGATTTTATTTCCCAACCCATCCTACAGCCCTCAGTATGGCGTACAGTTCAACAGTTCAGTTCAGTTTACTTTATTAATACCTGTAGGTAGATTTGTTGTGCAGGAGCAGGAGAGGGCGTCACACAAACACTGATGACAGGACACACAGAAGACGAGTTAACACACAGCACGAGACAGACATGGGTGCTCCGGATGTTCACTGAGCAGGATTAAAGGCAGATAAGATACGACAAAGTGATGATACAAGGGACAATAAATAGGTTTAAAAACCATTTTCAATAAATAGAAATGAATAGATAAATAACAACAACAAGTCACAGGATAGACCTCAAAGTGCATTGGGACTTGTTTAAAAGGGAAACAGCAGCAGGGACAAAGCTGTTCCTATAGCGTGTGGTCCTAGATCTAGACTATGAATCTCCGTCCAGATGGCAGCAGCTGGAAGAGGATGGGAGACGTCATTGGAGATGGAGCTGGCAAGTCGCTGCAACTGTTTGGTGTAGAGCGACTCCAGGCTCAGCTGTGTCTCTCCAATCAGCCGACCAGACCACTTGATGATCTGGTTGAGCGAGTTCCTTATTTTTAAGGGCAGGTTTCCAAACCATGACACAAGTGAGAAAGCCAACACAGACTCAATAAAAGCATGATAAGAGTGTCATCATGGTCCCATCAACATGGAAATGGGAAAACTTCCTCAGACAAAACAGTCGCTGGTGTCCCTTCCTGCTCACAGCTCTCTTTAAAGTTTAAGGCAGAGTCAATGATTGTCTAAATTCTATATATATCTAAAGATATTTATAAGATTGCACTTGTTCAGTGACTTGTCCCTCGATCATTACAGGCTCAGATGTTTTGGCATTCTTTCTCAAATCAATAGCCTTGTCTTTGGTCTTAGTTATATTGAGGTGTAGGTGAGAGACTTCACACCGCTTTACAAAGTAGTCGACAACCGGGCTGTTGTGTTCACTTCCCTGGAGCAAGCTAATCTAACAATCACGGAGTACTTTAAAATGAGGCGAAAGTGCTCTGACACATATTCGTGTATAGAATGAATAACAGGGGTGAGAGCTCACACCCTGTGGTGAGCCAGTGGAAGAGCACACTTTGTCAGATAAGACCCCATTAACTCTGAGAAAGTTTAAAATCCAGCCCACAAGATTTTCACTGAGGTTAAAGTGTTCTAAAAGCCTCTGCGCTAAAATGAGCAGCTGGATTGTATTAAAAGCAGAAAAGGTCAATAAAGGAGAAATCAATAAATAAAAGCCGGGCAGGACACCCACTTCCTTCAAGGTGTTTAAAAAGCTAATTAATCAGAGTGAGTGTGGCGTCCTCCACTCCTCTTTTGGGCCTGTAGGCAAATTGCAGTTGATCTATTTTACTCTCCGTATTTTTCAAGATTTCCAGCCGTACAAGTTTTTCAAAAAGTTTTTTTTTTTTTTTTTTGCGTCCTTCCAAATCCTGGGGACCTGCTGCACTTCTAAAGATCTATTAAAAATCTTGTGGAAAACTGGACTCATATGGAGCCAGAACAGTGACATTAAAATTTGGCATCCAAAAAAAAAATTGGCATTGAAAGCAAAACCAGCATTGAAAAAGGAAACATTGGCATTGAAACATTTGTATTGAAAACAGTTGTATTGGCATTGAAACAAGTTTTAGCACTGAAAAAAGAAACTAGTTAAAATAATCAAAATCTGAAAATCTTATTATTTTATTTTATTGGGATTTTTTTGTATTTTTCAATGACAATCTTTAGATTTTTTCTTCATGTCACTTTTTTTTCAGTGACAAATTTTTTTTACAATGTCAGTTTTTTTTCAGCGTCACTGATTTTCAGTTTCAACTTTCTGTCACTGTTTTGGCGTCAAGAGGGAGGGGCCTGAGGGGAGGGGCAAGTAGAGCGTGGTTTGCATATCATTAGAGAAGGTAATGGCTGCGGCCTGCGGGAAGGCGGAGCTGGACGGTCCGTGTGCCGGCCGCCTCTGGGCAACACAGAGTCCAACTACCTTGCGGACTTTTCTTCAAGCTCTCTCCTGATGTGTCCAAGTCTCTGTATGTCTGAATCTGTCGCGGAACTCCAGAGCCTATATGCCTATGGAGTGTGGTAGTAGCACGGAGCTAACGAGCTTCGGGGCGCCGAGCACGGAGCATTAGCCCCAGTTAGCACAACAGTACAACAGCAGGCTTTTCATGCTTGTTGTGTGGTTCCGGTCCGCTCCCCGAGCTCCGTACCAAGAAAAAAATCTAAAGATTGTCATTGAAAAATACAAAAAAATCCCAATAAAATAAAATAATAAGATTTTCAGATTTTAATTATTTTAATTAGTTTCTTTTTTCAGTGCCAAAACTTGTTTCAATGCCAATACAACTGTTTTCAATACAAATGTTTCAATGCCAATGTTTCCTTTTTCAATGCCAATTTTTTTTTGGGATGCCAAATTTTAATGTCACTGTTCTGGCTCCATAGACTCAGTTCTCTTGCACTGGTTTTGAGTAACCGACCACAGATGTCCGTGACTTTTATTGACCTTTGTGCAGTAAAAGGCTTTTTCAACATCCTCTTGTTTTACAGAGAAGTGCTGATTGTCACACAGTTCACGCTTTAGTTCCTGTATTTCTTTGCTAATATTGAACATATCGAAACGATTATAAAAACAGTTGAGAGAACTGGCAAAAACAGTATCTGAGCTGAAGCCGTTTAATGTGACACTGGTGCTCCCTCTTCAGTGATGGAGGCCGGTGATAGTTTTCATACTGGACCAGGCTGAACCAGGCTGTTAGAAGCCATTTTGTTCTCCAATGTGGATTTATAGCTCTGTTTTGCCTTTAAGATCTCAACGATGAGTTCTTTGTTAGCCGTTTGTGGATCTGATGCTCCCCTTTGTTGAAATGCCATTTTCTTTTTCATTATAAAAGACTTAACAGATTTATTTACCCACGGCTTATTATTTGGGTATATTTTGACCCTCTTAGTGGGTATAAGCATGTCTCTGCAGAAAGCTGAGTATGAACAGACGACATCAGTTAATTCGTCCAAGTCCTCACATGATTCTTCAAACATTCCCCAGTCTGTACAGTCAAAGCATCCCTGCAGCGAGCTCACAGCGTCATTTGTCCAGACTTTCACATGCCTGGATTGGTCTTTCTCCCTCTTTAAGACAGTCTTATAGGTGGGGAGGAGATACACACAGTTGTGATCTGCTGAGCCCAGTGGGGGAAGAGGGAGTGATTTAAAAGCACCTTCAGTAGACCCGTAGCACAAATCCAAAGTCTCGCCACGTTGGACAGGAGACATATTGGTAGACGTTTGTAAGGGTCTTTAGATTAAAATCACCCAATATGAAGTTCAGGGCCTCTGGCGATATAGTCTGCAATCTCTGTATGACATCATATATGATGTGGGAGGCAGAGGAGGCATTTGCCTTGGGATGAATATATACAGTGGTTATGAAAATCTGGGGGCAGGTAAAACGGGCGCAGCGACGCAGACAGAAGTTCAACGTCTGGTGCACAGATTTGCTCTCTGATAGTGACAGAGACAAGACTACAGTCAAATCTCACATCACGAAACTAGAGACCTGCCTATGCAGTGAAGAAGTGGATGTCAGAAAACTTCCTGCTCCTAAATTCAGATAAAACTGAGATGCTGGTCATCACTCCAGCCAGCCAGAGACACCATGTTGATCAGGTGACTGTAACTCTGGACAACTGCGTTATTTCTCAAAGCTCAACTGTCAAGAATCTAGGTGTAACTTTTGATTCTACACTCTCTTTTGATTGGCACATCAAAGAAATTACCAAGATCGCCTTCTAACACCTGCACAATAAAGCTAAAATTAGGTCCTTCCTGTCCACGGCGGATGCAGAGATCCTGATTCATGCCTTTGTCTTGTCTCGTCTGGATTACTGCAATGCCTTATTTTCAGGTCTTCCACATGAGAGCACTAAAAGTCTTCAGATGGTTCAAAATGCTGCAGCCAGAGTCTGAACACGTACGAGAACATTTGATCATATTACACCAATCTTAGCATCTCTGCACCGGCTCCCAGTGCATCTAAACCATATATTCCAACTCGGGCATTACGCTCTCAGGATTCAGGGCTCCTGATGGTTCCCAGGATCAAGAAGAAGTCAGCTGGCTGCAGGCTTTTTCCTATCGGGCTCCTTTCCTCTGGATAACCTCCCAGCTGACATCAGACAGTCTGGCTCTGTTGACGCCTTTAAATCTGAACTCAAAACTCACTTCTTCGATTTAGCCTTTAATTAGCCCTTGACATCACATGTAAGCTTCTTCAGTGGGTCGGTGTCAGTCTCACTGAGTTACTATAGTATTAGATCACATTGTGCTGCCGACGAGAAACAATCTGTTTATTCTGATCAATATTTCTCTAACCTTGTTTTTGTTTTCTGTTCCACAAGCTGCAAGCTGTGTCACTCTCTACACTCTCTGTAGCTTCCTCCTCCTCCTCTTCTCTCTCCTCCTCCCCCTCCTCCTTCTCTCTCTCTTCCTCCCCTCTTTCTTTCAGGCTCCCTTCTGATGGACCACGGCCTCCTGGGACCATCTACTGTTTCCGGGCTCCTGCGGCCTTGAAACACTGACTGATCTGGATCGTCACACCCCGGGCTCTGCTGGATCATCGCTCTCCTCTGCTTTATGATCTCCTCATAAATCCTAAATCTTGATGCCTCTCTCTGTCCTTTACTAATTCTCCTGTGTGGCCTGCTCTTTTCCAGGTCACCATGGTGGACAGGAGGTCGTCTGGCTCGGGCAGCACTTGGTGATGCCTCGTCCTGCTCGGTCGTCTTCTGATCCACTCACTCTACATATAACTTGTATCAGACTTTCTGCTGATGTAACTTGTAAACTTTTCCATCAACATATGAAGCTTTCCTCACTCGAATCGAGGGTCTAAGGACAGATATAAATAAATAATACAAATACAATTGATTTGATTTACAGTACCGGTTATTCACGTATAGACATACCCCGCCTCCTTGTGTTTTCCCTGTCGCCTCAGCGTTGCGATCGAGACGGAAGGGGGTCCCAGGACCATCAAGAAAGGGAGCGTTCCCCTGGAGCTCGTCCACTGTCTTTCTAAGGGACTGGACATTCGCCATGATCCTGGAGACCAGAGGAATCCTGCTGAGCTGTTGCCTCCTGAGGCGCAGTGGGACTCCTCCTCTTCTCACCGCTTCCCTCTCGTACCGCTCGTGGAAGCACCATGATCCCGCCGCATAAACGCTGCAGGCGTAGAATGACATCCGTCACTCGAGCGCTTGCACAGTTCATCTGCAGCAGCATGTCAGGAGAGCAGACATGCCACCTGTCCCTCAGCTCCGCTGACTTCAGTTGCCGGCAGAAAGTACGACAGAAGCCAGCAGGGCAAGATGAAATAGATCCATGTCAGATGGACGTTGGCTGAGCACTCACATCCACATCACACTCACTGGGGTTACACACAACATTTGGGAACATTAAAAACAAACATAAACACCCTCCGACAGAGACGCCAAACTCCTTACTGCCGGTCGCAGCGTGCGTATGCGCCCAGGATGCCCAGGATAAGTACACTCAAGTATACACCTGTTGGTCCACCTGCATGTTTCACTTCCATGCAGGCACGTGCACACACAAGGACCAAGGGGTGCTTGAGCCCTTTTGGCCTCGTATTAAAAAGTGCCATTTGTGTGTGTGTGTGTGTGTGTGTGTGTGTGTGTGTGTGTTGAGCCTAAAGCCGCTTCTCTGTCCGCTGCGGCTCCGCTCTGTCTCTCTACGAACAGTCGCTACTTTCACATTAAAAGCCCCCCGCTAAGAACTCAGTTCTAAACTCCAATGGGCTGCAATGTAAAGCTCTTATTTTGAAGACAAAGAGAGAAAGAAGCCTCATCAGAACTCCACCAGCACACAGATGAGACGCGACAGTGGAGCGACCTGAACCTTTGTGAGTTATAAACCATGAACATAACTTCCTTGTGGAGGCTAACAAGTCGCCTTCCACTTATTCAACGTGCTTAAATATGAGTCATATTTCAGAGGAGCTTCCATTTGTGCTTGTTAAGCAAACTGCTTGTTAACCAGAGTTAATAATAATCTGACAGCTCTGTGTTGCTGTTTATCTGCCACAAATCTTAAACTTCTTACAGATATTTAGTTCACTACGGAGCCCCCCTGGTGACAATGAATAAAAAATAATAATGCGTGGCCACAAGTTATTATCTCGTGGCATTATTATTATTTTTAAATCAGTGTCACCAGGGGGGCTCCGTAGTTTACTGTGCCTTTGCTGTTGTAAACATTGCTGTTCCTACTAACAGTCACAGTGGTCATTTCTTGGTTTTGTCACATTGTTAGATGTGTAGCCTGTATTTCTAGTTTGCACTTGCCCTCCAATAAATAGCTTAATCATAAACGAGTGTATCATGGAACTGCAGCTGAATTGCATGTCTTCCAAACCTCAGTATTATGATGATGTGAATAAAGTCATGTTGACAATAATTTGTTGACACAATAGAAATGGCAGTTGCATATCACTCACAGGATACACAGCTAAGTAGTTAGCTTTCTATAAGTACTTTGTTTACTAATTTTACATTCATCAATCTACACAATTCTGTGCGCGCGCACATACTACCCTTTTCTAACTTTAAGCACCAGCCCCTCTATGATCATGTGCACGTCCCTGCTTCCATGACTCGAACAACACATCCGAGCAGACATAAAAATGACTGTGGCCATGGAGATGAAGCCTGAAATGGGACATTTTCTGCGACAGTATTAGATATGATTTGAAGAAGGAACTGGCCGACATAAGAGGAGAAATTCAACATAAACTGAGCAAAGTGATAACCGATCTCAAGACCACAACAGATAGAGCGGACCACCGACTTCAAGGAACTGCAGTCACACCAGTTGAGAGAAGTGCGGGTCCAACATGAACACAAAAACTATTTGGCTTCTGCATCACTTTGCATGGTGAAGCAGTAATCTGGTTTAGTAAACACATCTGCTTCACTGCAGAATAATCATCATTAATAAACCATTAATACATGTCTTATTTGTAGTTTATTTAACATTAGTTAATAATAATCCAATCAAATCAAATCAATTTTATTTATACAGCCTCAGTGGGCTTTACAATCTGTACGGTGAACAACATCCTCTGTCCTCAGACCCTCGATTCCAGTGAGGAAAAACTTCACATGTTGATGGAAAAAAAAAAAAAACTTTTAACAGGGTAAAAGACGATGAAATGCTTTAGAAACCATTTATTGAGATTCTAAAGTTGCTAATTTAAAATGACCATCCAAATAATGTTAGTAGATGAACTACACAGTACTTATTCAACATTTACAAAGTATTACAAACATCAGTTACAACTTGGTTTATAAAGCATTTCATTGTTAACAATCAAATGACTGTGAACGAGTTAACTAATTTTATTGCAAAGTTGTATAATATATACATTTACCATATAATAATGTGTATTATAAAGTGTTATCATGTATTAAATCTAAGTGTGAGAATGAAACCCTAAACTCTGCCAGAGATAGAACCAGCTTCAATATGACTTGCAGATAGTTTGACAGTTTGGGAAATACTCTCATCTGCCAATCTAACCGCTGCTTAAAAGAGAAGATTGATACTTTCACATCTGAACAGTAAATATGAAACCACATTCAGAAGCCACTTAGCTTAGCATCATACAAAGACTGGATACAGGTAAGCAGCTAACCTGCTCTGCCAAAACAACAAGACAATCCTGCCTACCAGGCACCTCGAAGGCTGATTTATTATCATTTTTATATTATATTTTGGTTAATCTGAACAACAATGAAAGTGTAAATGATTAACAGATTTATCAGACAAGATATGACGTGTAAATCAATGGATGGCTTTGGAGGTGCTGGTAGGCCGATCAGAAATAATGTATAACGTACAGACAGACAGACAGGCAGACAGACAGGCAGACAGACAGGCAGGCAGACAGACAGGCAGACAGACAGGCAGGCAGGCAGGCAGGCAGACAGGCAGACAGACAGGCAGGCAGACAGACAGGCAGACAGGCAGGCAGGCAGGCAGGCAGGCAGGCAGACAGACAGACAGACAGACAAACTGCTTGCTAAATACTCAGAATCACTGCACATTGTCTTCCATAAACCACAGGCCTGCCTGCTTGTTTGAACAATAGGAATAAACATATTATTAGTATACAGCATGTTGACACATCACAACTATAGAAACAGTAGTAAACAGAATGATACAGTGTGGGCATTAGAAGGCTGGTGGAGTACAGGGATTGCATGTCCATGCAATTAGGATATATTTCAGTAATTATTACATGCTTTGCTGCCATCTAGTGGTTCGATGCATACAGTACAAAAAGGCTTAAACACTACTGTATGTCATAAAAGCCTTAAGGCCATTTACACAGAAAACACTGTGACTTCTCAAGGCAGGAAAAGCACAAGTGTTACTGAAAACATTATGGATAGCTCTGCTCTGAATGAACAGCATTAGATGTGAATTAGGGTTCAGCAAGCCTAACCATAGAAATAACAAATGGGTAAGTAGATGGATAGACGGCTTTACATAAAACAGTTCATGGTTATAAGACAGCTGAACACCACATATTGTGATGTATAAGTCAGGGATACATGGTTGAACTTGACTAAATTAATAAAAGTAATGAATCAACAATTCATTAAGGGTGGCAGTCTGGGAGATTTCCAGATCAATAACTACAAAGATAACTACAACACATTTTTAAAGGTTTCATCGCCTGCTGTTATCGTTTTTATCTTTGTTTGTTCGGCCATTTCCGTTAACTGTGACCTCAACTGTTTACTCGTAGCAGAAACTGGGACAAACAGAACAGAACCGCCTGCTCTGCCTGGCCGACCGACCACTGCTGGGTGAACACATCACTGACTCTGTGCTGCTCTTTGGCATCACAGCACATGAAAGAGCTCCATCATCATTGTTGTCACCTCATTCAGCGATAGATACGTTAGAATAGTTTGCTACTTGATAAATTATTAGATATGGCAGACACAGTTAGCGAAATGCATTGGATTAATAGTTAGGTTAGCTAAAGGTAATGAATAAATAGTTTGGAATTAGTCAGCTTTAAGTAACGGATAACTGTAACAATAATAATGCAACAAGACTCACATATCCAGTTTAAACTCAAATGAAATGACCACGTTAGGAACCTGACGGGTGGTGCTGATGAGGTCACACTTAAACAGCTGTTTCAATCAGTTCCATGGACCGCAGAGATCCTGAGAGGGGCAGAGTTCTCACCACCATCATTAACACAGGGACTGAAGAATGGGTGGAGTTTCCCAGTGAAGGAGCAGGCAGTGAAGGAGTAGATCATATCTGCAGTGTGCGCATTATAAAAGGAGACAAGGTCTTCCTCATAATCCACAAACACTCCCACCTTTTGAGGTCGTGATTTCAGAGAGAGGAGGACGTCGGGATCAGCGAGAGCTACGTACTCATGGGCGTTCCTCAGCTGCAGAGTCCAGTAACCAGCCTCGGGGCTTGATATGATCTGGCCTTTTCTGGTGGCTGACTCACTGACCACTCCTAAATCCCATTTAGATTTCCCCTCAACCTCCACCTCATAGTAGAATCTACCAGAAGAGAAACTCTGCCTAGCCAAGACGACGACACAATATGAAAATCTCTTTGCATTGTCTGGGAGACTCTGCTCTACGTCCCCGTGCTGCACTTGTTTCCCATCGTCAGACAGAATGAGTTTAGGATGTGCTGTGTCAGGATCAAGAGTCACATCCACAGCAAACTGCTGCACCCTCTCCAGCTCAGCTTCAGGCTGCTTCTCTCTCCTTTTGTTCAGTGTGTCCTTAATCTGAGCTACAGCTCTGGCCACCGTTCCCTCGTACGATGGCTGCTGGACGCTGACTTTTGTCCAGTCCTTCACAGGTAGAGCAGCATTCAGAACCAGGAAGCTTTGGAGGATGTGGAAGTGATCTTTAGAGCCTGAGAGCTTCACTTCAGCAATTCTCTTCATCAGCTCGGAGATCTCCTGATCCAGCTCTGTGATGAAGTCTTTGGCTTGGTTCTCTGTGGTTTTATGCTTGTTTTGTATCTGCTTGATGAGCTCAGTCAGGCCTGCCTGAACAAGCTCTGTCAGACCAGCGAAGACCTCCACGCCGTCTGCTACCTCTTTGTCTGCAGCTTCCTTGCTGAGCTTTGCTGACTGTCCCAGTTCTTCTATCTTCTGCTGTCTCTCCTGGATCATCTGCTGAAATTCCACCTCTTTTTTCCCCAGCCCAGTCTTCTTTCCTGTGCTTTCTTCTTTTAGAGAAACAACATCATGTGAATTGTGGTGTGACTCCATACAAAACCGGCATACACACATCTGATCAGTCCTGCAGAACAGCTCCATGATTTCATGATGCTTTGTACACGTCCTGTCCTCGACGTTATCCACAGGCTCAATGAGCTTGTGTCGTTTTAGGCCTGGCACTGTCTGATGGCGCTTCAGGTGAGTGTCACAGAACGAGGCCAGACACACCAGGCAGGACTTGAGGGCCTTCAGTTTGATGTGGGTGCAGGCGTCACAGGGAACCTCTCCTGGCTGGACCTCCTCTGAGGCGTTCTTTGCAGCTGACTGTCTAAACTGAGCAGCTGCTTCAGAGATGAAAGTGTTGACATGCAGCTCATGTCTTGTGTCGAATCTCTTTTTACAAACAGGGCACTGGATTTTTCGATTGACTCTCCAGTTTACAGTGATGCAGTTTTTGCAGAAGTTGTGTCCACACAGCAGAGTGACGGGAGCGGAGAACACATCCAAGCAGATGGAGCACAGAAGGTCCTCCTGAGACAGTAGACAGGTAGCAGCTGACATGCTGACGACAGGTGAGAAGATGTAAAATAACAAATGTTAATGGATTATTAAAATATTAGCTAAAGTTATTTTTGAATGATTGTCTCTCGAGGGAAATCTTCCATTTAGATAAGTTAAAGTTTATTACCTGTACATTGTAAGTAACGTGCTTACCTGTTTATGTATGTGACTGATATCCAGTATTTCCAGAAAAATGTCGGAGGGAAGAAGCAAGTTTCAGTCTGTCTGTGTAGGAACAGAAACGTGTGTTCACTGCAGGACAGCTGTCACTCTGAAGAAGCCTCTGACTCGATGGGGGGATGTGACTCCTCTTTTCAGTGTGGCTCCACCTCTTCGTATAACTGCAGCTGTTCTGTGACTGCACCCCGAGAGAAAGTAAAACAGCCAACTGTTTTTCTTTTGTCTTTATAATGGCCAGTCCGAAAGGCACTGTAAGCCTCTTAGGATAGAGAAAATTTGCATAACATAAAACCGCTGGAGCTGCTTAGCAAGACCTACCAGAGGTATGTTTATCATTAACTGAGGCCACAGACCACATTACAGTGTTCTGGTGAAAGAATATGAAAGGAAAATAGAGTGAGATGAAAATGAAGACACAAAAGTTCACAAAACTGATTTTAAAGTTGTTGAGAATGTGGCTGATGACGTGTGTGTCTCACAGATTTTACAGTCCTACCAGCTTTCTGAGATCGGCCCACTTTCATCTCCTGCTACACAGCTGTGATGTATCTACAAGTTGCTTAATTAAGCAATGGGATGTTGTGACTGAGTGTAGAGGCAATTTTGAAAAATGAAAATACACTAGATGTCAATGTTACGGCACTAGTAACTAGTAAGTTTTGGAGAAGAAATTACAACTCTGAATTTTAATATTTGCAATATTGATGAGGTAACAGTGAAACTCAGATATATTTATCTTTCCCATAGGTGGAAAAACAAGCTGTGCTCAGAGAGAATTAGGTTCTCAGAACACTGAAGCTAGAAGGGTGGCAGGGTCCGCCAAATATAAACAAAGTAAAACAGTATTAAATTATGTTTGTTTACGGTCAGTTTGTCTATTCAGTTTATTTAGTTTGTTTAGGCACAAAAACTCAATGAAGATTTTTCTCTTGTGATTAAATTGTCTTCCCTAAAACGTATAAACTGTTATAGATAACATAAATATTGTTTGAAATATATTATTTAATCTGCTATGTAATAATTCCACTGTATTGTGTTTCAAAATTGTAACTGAATTATTCATAAATTTATGAACTATGAAAAAATACTAAGGAAAACATATATTTAAATGGGTGTATTCTTCCTTCCTTCCCTCCTTCCTTTAATTTGCTGTGTTATTATTATTGCCCTACTGGAGAGTGTATTGGTGACACACAAGGGGGGGAAAAACACAATGACGTCATAAAATGAAAATGTTATTGTAAAAACGTTGTGGTGTTTTTGTGCGTCCTAATATAAAACAACTTAATTGGTTCGTGTTTTCCACTAAAGTGTGTATTATTATCAAAGTGGCATATTCCAGATATCAAAGAATGAGATATGAGCACATGGTAAAGTGATTTATCAGGCTTTGTCAGCTGTCCTACCAGAGAGGAGAGGACCCTGGATCTTATGTATGCTAACATTAAGGATGCATACACCTCCTCTTCTCTCCCCCCTCTGGGCAGGTCAGATCACAACCTGGTTCACCTCAAACTCTGCTATGTGCCTCTGGTGAAGAGGAAGCCTACGACCACAAGGACTGTGAGGAGGTGGTCTGAGGAGGCTCATGAGGCACTGCAGGGCTGCTTTAATGTAACTGACTGGCCTGCACTCTGTGAGCCCCACGGGGAGGACATTGATGGGCTCACTGAGTGCATCACAGATTACATTAGCTTCTGTGTGGACTGCAATGTCCCTGCTCGGACTGTCACCTGTTATGCTAATAATAAACCTTGGATCACTAAGGACATTAAGGCCATCCTGAATGAGAAGAAGAGGGCGTTCAGAGATGGCAACCGTGATGAGGTGAGGAGAGTGCAGGGGGTACTCAAACTTAATATCAGGGAGGCTAAAGACAATTACAAGAGAAAGCTGGAGAATAAACATAAGCAAAACAACATGAGGGATGTGTGGAGTGGCATGAGAACCATCACCAGGTTCCAAAAGACTGGTGATATGGGGTTGGAGGGCCGTGTGGACCGGGCCAATGAACTGAACCTTCGTTTGATACTGCGGCCCCTCTCCCACAAGACTATGTTGCTGGCTGCCCACCCCCAACTGCCACTTTACCTCCCCCTACTCCTCCTTACAGACCCCTTATCTGCCCCCCTCCACCTCAATTCACACCCACCTACTCCACCCCTCCCCCCTGCTCTGCATCATGTCCTCCACAACCTGAGGACCTCACCTCTCCCCCAACTGTCACCACTAGAGTGTTCTTTACTTCTGACCTGGTGAGAAGACAGCTGACGAGACTCCACTCTGGCAAAGCTGCAGGTCCTGACGTGTTCTTCCCAGGGTGCTTAAAGCCTGTGCCCCCCAGCTGTGTGGAGTACTCAGTCAAGTTTTCAACCTGAGCCTGCACCTCCAGAGGGTCCCTATGCTGTGGAAGACGTCCTGCCTCGTTCCTGTGCCAAAGACGCCGCGTCCCAGCGGCCCTCAGGACTACAGGCCTGTGGCCCTGACGTCCCACATCATGAAGACCCTGGAGAGACTCATCCTGGAGCAGCTAAGGCCTATGGTCAGGCCGTTCACCGATCCACTACAGTTCGCCTACCAGCCCCGCCTGGGAGTTGAGGACGGCATCATCTACCTGCTGAACAGAGTCTACACTCATCTGGACAAGCCGGCGAGCACTGTGAGAGTCATGTTCTTTGACTTCTCCAGTGCTTTCAACACCATCTGTCCGGCTCTACTGGGTGAGAAGATGGCTGCCATGCAGGCTGATGCCCCCATCGTGTCCTGGATTGTAGATTACCTGATGGGCAGACCACAGTACGTACGCCTACAGAACTGTGTGTCGGACAGGGTGGTCAGCAACGCTGGGGTCCCACAGGGGACTGTCCTCTCTCCCTTCCTCTTCACCCTGTACACCTCTGACTTCAACTATTGCACTCAGTCTTGCCACCTTCAGAAGTTTTCTGATGATTCAGCAATAGTTGGCTGCATCGAGAAGGGTGATGAGAATGAATACAGGACTGTTGTGGGTAACTTTGTGACTTGGAGTGAACGGAATCATCTGCAGCTCAACGTGACAAAAACAAAGGAGCTCATAGTGGATCTGAGGAGGGCGAAAACACCAGTGACCCCTGTTTCCATCCATGGGGTCCCTGTGGACACTGTGGAGGAGTACAAGTACCTGGGGGTGCACTTTAATAATAAGCTGGACTGGTCTAGAAACACCGAGGCAGTCTATAAAAAAGGCCAAAGTCGCCTCTTTTTCCTCAGGAGACTGAGGTCCTTTAACATCTGCCAGACGATGCTGAGGATGTTCTACGAGTCGGTTGTGGCCAGTGCGATCTTCTTTGCTGTCACATGCTGGGGCAGTGGGCTGAAGGTCGCAGATAACAACAGACTGAACAAACTGATCAGGAGGGCCGGCGATGTCGTGGTTGAGCAGCTGGACACTCTAACGACCGTGGCAGAGAGGAGGATGCTTTCCAAGCTTCAGTCCATCTTGGATAATGTCACACACCCTCTTTACGACACACTGGCCCAACAGATGAGCACGTTCAGCGGTAGACTCCTCTCACCCAGATGCACCACTGAGCGCCACAGGAAATCCTTCCTGCTTGTGGTCATTAAACTCTATAACGCCTCCCTAAGAGAGTCAGACACCCTCCTTCTGTAACCTGACTCACACATGGACAGTCATTTCTGAATTTCACAAAAATAATGTCCCCCTGGGATTATTAAAGTATTTCTGATTCTGATTTTATTTTGACGAAACAGATCAATTAAAGTGTTTATTGACAGTACTCCACACGTCACGTTTCGGATGACCCGCCCTACTCCGCATTTGATTGGCTGACTCTGATATTTTTACCCTAACATTAACCAATCGCACTCCTCATGCCAACACTTCCGCATATAGTCACGACATCAACCAACCCCAAGAGACGAGAGCAACCAGTGTTAGCCAATCAGAGGCCGAGTAGAGCAGGCCATGACGTCTCCCGGGCTCCGCCACGCCGTGACGTTTGTGATACCCGGAAATAAAGGCGGAGCGAGCGCTCTCCTGTTTTCTCTCTGCCAGACTAACTCAGACAGGAGACATCATGGATCCGAACACGACGGTTCTGCGAGTCAAGAGGAAAAGGGGGACCGACCCCGCAGATGCGTTGTTACTGGCGTGTAAACGCATCCGTCCAGAGACGTCCCAGAACTCGGGTGAAACGGTACCGGAGCCAAATGAAGCCGAGGTGGAAAACTCTGTCTTCAAACTCGTGGCAACGGTGGCGACACAGGTGAGAGGCCCACTGAACGGTTAGCCGACCTGGCGCTGCAGGCTAACGTCACCGAAGCTAGCGGGGGGCGGGAACGGCAGATATACGTTAGCTAGCGTCCTGGCGTAACGTTACATTCTACGATTCAGTAACTCTGACTGTCTGAGCTAAAGCTTAGTTTATCTTCTTAAAAACGATGGTTGTCGTTGAAGAACAACGCGCCTCCGGTGCTGGTTGGTGTTGTTGTTGTTAGCTTAGCGCTGCCAACATGTCTGCCAACGTTAGCTGTCACTTCACTGCAGCAGCCTCGTTAGAACCGTTAGCTTGTTTTGTATTGAAGTGTGACATGTCTGCTGGTCTTGGCAATGCTTTGATTTCATCCAAGATTAAAGCTGTTGGGCCCCAACTAGACTGTTTATGTCTAGTGTCCTTCATGCAAGCTAATTATCTGTCAGACACGGTCTGCTGTTTATCTGTCACCCTCAGTGTGATTATAGACGGATGTCCTGTATTCTATCTGTCATTACATGCCTTAACGTGTTTCTGCTCACTGTAACCATTTTAGAGAGTGTATTTATAAGTGAGCACATTTTTAGTTTTACACCTAGTTGAGGGTTGTGAGATATTTTGCAGGATTATCCAGTGCATGTAATAAAACTTTAAGGTGTCAGTATTCAAAAGTCTTCTGATATCCATGTGAGAGCCCCATATATTCTCTCCTTTGTCATTTCACCACCAGGATTCGCCTGTTCAGACGCAGGTCCGGCAGGCTTTGGCTCGGCCTCGCATGGCCCACGCACTGCGTCCCTCTGCTGCCAGTTCACAACGGATAATTGGGGACCTGCGGAGCACAAAGTGGAGCACTCGGAGGGAGGAGCGCTACAGAATACTGTCCAGCCACCGTACGGGGCTGTCAAACCCAGCTGAACCGCAACCCCCCCAGACAGATGCTTCTGGAGATGTGGAGGAAACTCCGAAGGAGCAGGACAAGCGTTGGAGTCTCGGAGAAATCCAGGTGGTTGATCTCCTACACGAGGATGGAGAGGACCAGTCTCCTGGAAAGGTGAGTTGAGAATAACCGCAGCTGATTAAAACAAACGAGTGTGGCTGACCTGTGTGCCTCGGAATTGTTCTAATTTTAATTCAAAGTTTATCTCCAGCACCAGTGGAACCTGTAAAGCAGGAAATCCTTTCACATCCTTGTTTGTTCAGGCCTGAGTTTCAGCTTTTTCCTGCATGGCAGTCAAACATGTTTTACATGTAGATGAAGGTTCTCCGTCATCCAGGTCTTGGTAATTCTAAGTGCTGTATTGTAGGCAGCTGGACTTTGAAATCCAACAGGCCTCTCCAGTTCTTCAGGCCCATGAACTCTGTGTGGTTGTGTCCTTACAAAGTTGTTGAGGTGTGTGACAGCTGAGTTGATCTGCTTAGTGAAACTGACACCTATGAGACTCTGAGGCGAGATCCCACCAGTAGCTATTAGAATGAGGTTATAGAATATCTGCAAAAACTGGAAAAGGACAGAGCCGGTGACAGGACGTTATGTTACAGTCTGTAGACTGGAGGAGCCATCCCATGTGTCAGTGGACTCCCCAACATACAAACGGAAGAAGCATTAACTGAGTTACCTACAACATATCCGAGCACTGAGACAGCGTCCGAGCTCCTTTGACACACGTGCACATCCAAGATGAGGGAGATAAAACTGGGTCCAGATGAAATTATGGTTTCTTGTGATGTCACTTTTTTTTTTCTTTAGATGCATTCCCACTCAAGAAACAGTTAAAATGGTGACAGCATCCCGGTTCACTTTATACGTGTTACCATCGCGCTGAGGCAGAAACCTGCCACCCAGGCATAAACAAAGTCATTACGTTCATGCTGTTACATGCAGCAGGACTGCACAGATTTGTACACTGGAGAGACAAAACAACCTCTCCATAAACACAGGAGGTCCAACTCCTCTTTCAGATGAAGTGAACAGCAGAGTCTTGATCCGAGAACAATCATTTAATCATCATTTCACTGTAACAATACTGCTCACCTCGTTTTAGTAATATTACTTAAATGTTGTTGTTTTCAACATTCGGCACACTTGTTATACTCATCTTTTAATAAAAATGTACTTTCGATTTTATGAACTGTGAACTTTCCCAGTGGATCCAACACAGTAATGAATACCAAGGTATTGTATTGAAGTTTGAAATGACACCATCACAACAACATGAGTTGTTGGTGTGTTAACTGTAATTTCCATGAATTTAGCTAAAGTGAAGCCCAACTGTGGGAGATGAAACCTCATCTTAACACCATCATCACCCCCTAATGACAAGAGCCCTGAATAAATGAAGGGTTCAACTTGTGTATTATTTATGCACAATGTGGTTTTTGGGGAAGTTTTGCTTTTCTTCTATTTCAAAGCCTGAACAAAGTCATTAAAGTATCGTTGATTTCATGACTGAATAAACTAAATTTATAAAAACCGACCACCATCACACTGTTATACTTTGTTTATATTTGGCGGACCCTGCCACCTTTCTAGCTTCAAACAGAGTTTTGGTGACCTTGTTTTCCCCTGAGAGCAGCTCTTTTTATTCAGTTATGTAAAAATGAAAGGGCTAACAGAATAAACAGTAAATACTTAACAGCTTATTAGCACTTAATGCTGTTATGAATACAAATAACAGATCTGTGTGGGGAAGACTTAAGGTGCTCAACTATTTTAGATGTTTAGCTCCTTGTAATTAAATGTTTTGACTGGAATTATAACCTAATGGATTCATAATCCTGTGTTAATCTGTTGAAGTTTTTTGGTCCATGCATTAGTAAACATGGACTCTGGATATCGCCAGTAGTGATTAATTTACTCTCTTGCTCTATTTTTGTAAAGGAGCAGTCCTCAGACCCTGAAGTGATCCTGTGTAACAGCACCAAGATGCTGCGGGAGCGTCTGAGCGTCTCTGGCGAGAGGCTCGGGGAAGAGCACCGGGAGCTGGACGATGACTACGTCTACGATCTGTACTACCAGGAAACAGTCGCACCAGGGTGGATCCAGGACGTCCTGTCTGTCAGGGCCTATGCCGATGAGGGAGAACTGGTGTGTTTGAATGGATGGACGGACAGATGAATGAGTGCTGAAACCGGAGTGAGTGAATGAAGAAATGGGTCTGAGCTCAAACTCCTCATGTCCTAACAGCCTGAGAAATGTGTATTTGGGTAAACAGGCAGTCAGCTGAACGCAGCAGGCTAATGCCTGCTTGTAAATTTAGCCTTTATTAACGCAGGCGCCCTCGATCAAACACCAGGCCCATCAGTCCAACATGACAATAATGGATCAGCAGGAATGAAGCTGTAAGATAAACGGGTTGTGTTCTGTCCCAGGTGCCTGACCTTGTGGTTCATGAAGAGGAGGTGTATGAAGATGAGGATGATGAGAACGAAGAAGCCAACTGGAGAAATGACTACCCTGATGAGGAGAGTGGTTCAGACGATGAGCGAGAGGAGCGCTTTGGTGGTATGTACTGATGAAGGTGTTGGTTATTCAGGTCTGTCCGTTTTAGTTTAGTTTTTTTATCTTTTAACGTAAAATGACCACAGCCAGTGTAGGCAGAGGCTGCATGAGCTTGGGTTATACTATAATGGTAATGTTTGGCATCATGTTTTAGACCACTTAAACTTGTTTAGTGACATCTAGTATTGAGGGTGCAGATTAAAACCAGCTGAGTACCATATACCATATACTCATATCCCATCAGTCACCCATTCCTTTCCAAGAATGTGGGAAAACCTTCGGTGACCTTCAGTTAATGTAAAAACATGAAAACTCCTCCCTAGAGCCAGTAGCCCCTTCAGTGCGGGATCATGAGGTGATACTCCGCCTCACCGATGCTGAGAGGGGCGAGTGTCAGTCTGATGGTGTTCAGTCTGACTGCTGGACAGATCCTTCACTCATCAAATAAATAAAAGAGAAATGATCTGCAAAGCAACGTCACAGGACCAAACAGTAATGTGGTAACTGGAAGTGTCTTTGGCAACTAACATAATGAAGAACTGTCGCCCTGTCTGTCCTACCGACTCTGTGACTGTCACATTTCTGCCCAAAAAACATCGTATGTCCGTGGCAGCAGCACCAGGCGGCTCCCGCAGATGAATGGTGGTGATTATATGACAGCAAAAAACTTTAACTCACTGCGTCTTTGTCGCCTTCCAGCATTAGTTTATTATGTTGTAGTCACAACGAAACAAATGAGTGCGACGATCAGTCCTCGATGGATACTTCAGTGAAATTTCCCTCAGGAATCTCTCCCTGTGAGTGACAGTCAGTGTCTGTTTCCTAACGGTGATGAGGTCATTTTGAGCAAAAAACGTAATCGTGTCACTTTTTTGGTGGGTCAGGATCTCAATAACACATTACAACTACATCAGTATGATTATAACAGCCAGCAGATACATGTTTAGATTCCAGGTGGAAACGTGTTCAACGAACACACACACCTCAGTGTCCAGGTGTGTACATCACACCTGGACAGTCCCAGTCCTACTCACTGCACCTTCTTGAGTGAAGTTCCTTAATTTCCCTTTTCAGAAAACATGGAGACAGAATATCGGCGAAAAAGTGTGAAAATATCTACAATGCAGAATTTGTCCTGATATTTTATCCACGTCCAGTTTGCTCAGTTGTCAGAGTTCTGGTGTTCCCTGACTGCCTAATAAGTATTGTGTGTGGTTTATCCAGTCTTTGGTGGTTTTGGCTCGTCATGAGGTTCCTGCCAGGCTTGACTCATCACATCTCCTATCCATGTTGACATAACTTGTCCCATTTCTGACGATTTGGAAACATTCACAATATAATCCAGCATTAAATATAGAGAGAAGAGCTCTGTGTCAGTTTCAGTCTGCCCCTCTTTCAGTTAAATTTCCATGAATCAATAAGCTACTGCGTCTCTCTGTCTGTTATTCAGGAGGGTCAGAAGAAGGGCAGGTTTCTTGATGATGTCATGGAAATCACGGTGTTCCCCCTCACTCACTGGCTGCTTTCTGTTGCTTGTCCTCAGGTTACTGGGAGGAGGAGCACTCGTACAGCCAGAGGAGCTGGCAGCGCTACCAGAGGGAAGTGCTGCACGAGCTGGGCTGCCGTGGTGAAGATGAGGATGCAGATGATGGAGACAAATATGATTCTGACTGATCTGTTCCAACCCACAGCTGTCAGTGGATCTTCCCAATGCCCTCCTCAGAAATAACCCCCTAGCATATATCCCTGTGTAGGTGAGAGTGGAGGAAAAGAACTGCTCAGATGGCACAGAACAGAAACACGTCTGAAAAATGTAACTTCAACAAATCAAAGTGTAGCAGTTTGTGTGTAGCACTCTTCAGCTGGCAGAAACATGACAGTGTCGGTACCGGTAACAATCCACTTGTGTTCCAAAGTTCAGTTCTATGTATCGGTGTCTAAGAAATGCTAACAGTCACAAGTCAAGTCACAAAGTTTGTCCACCATGAAAGGTTCAGAAAGTTGAGCTTTTTGGGGTGGAACCATCCCTCTCTACTACACAGGTAGGTGTTATTTCCAGAAGGATCCAGTGTCTTTTTTTTTCTTCCTTTTTTTAATGTGGTGGAGTGAACTTGTGTGCGTGTGTGTGTGTGGGTGTTTGTTCAAAGTGGATGTGTGTTTGTTAGAAATGTTGCGTATTAGTGTTACATGCCTGGTATGCTTTGTGCTGTTAACACTTCTGTTAGTGAGACGTCTTGGGCTGCGCGTGGTTGCAATTTAGAGTGTTTGCATTTTGTGCATGGTAGTGTGTGTGTAATTGTGTGTGTGGGTATAACTGTGTGTGTGTGCGTGTGTGTGTTAAGGTTTTGCATAATGTGAAAGTGTGGTGCATTGTTTCTGTTGTGGGTGTGTGAGTTTGTTTCAGAAATTCCTCTTTTTGAAGTTCAGATTGTTTCTGTTGGATGCTTGTTGGATTAAACTTTCTGTAAATATGTAGATGTGTATAAAAAGAAAGCTTTCAAAATAAACCACATACATCTCGTGTCAGTTTGTCCTGCAGGATGAATACACTGCTGACTGAGTAAAAAAACTAGGGCTGCTGCTAACGATTATTTCTATTATCGCATAAATGTTTTGTGATTAAGGGAGCGACTGACAGCTCAGCGAGCTGCCGAGCATCTTCTCTCTGCCATTACTAGCTTTCAGTACCAGCTTGCAGGAGTGCAGCCACCTCTTCCATGCTTGTGTGGTTTTTCCCTCTAAACAGACAACGTTTTTGGCACAATCTCTTCAAAGTCCTGATGCTGACAACTACACGGTGTTCATGAGCTAAAAGAGAAACAATGTCTTTGTTACTAAAGCCGATTCTGAAGAACAGTTTCACCAGTGCGTCTACACAAGGACATTAGTTGAGGCGGTTATATGTGCTGTCCAGGCTTCCAAACTACTTGTGATGTCACAAATCATGCTGATGTAGGACCGCCTCTTAAAATCAAATATTCAAATAGTTCACTAATGAATGTAAACCATCTTTATAGTGGCAAATTCTGCAAAAAAATATTTTTTCCTGTGTGAGACTAGTTAAGAAATTAATTCTTTTCCTGTGTGAGACCTGTTAAAATGTATTTTTTCATCTATCAGGACCCGTTAGAAACATTATTTTTCCATGTATTGGGACATACATTTATTCTATAAAATTGTTACATTTCGAGACTTGTTAAAAACTTTTTTTCACATACTGAGTTCAGTTAAAACTTTTTTTTTTCATGTATCAAGACCTTTTCAAATGTTCATGTATTGAGACCTGATGAATCTATTGTTCATGTGTCGGGACCTGTTACAGATGTTTTTGTCATGTATCAAGCCAAGTGAAAACATTTTTTCATGGGTGAAACTTTTTTTCCTCATCGAAATGGTGAATTCCTCTCACGGCCTGAGAGTCTGAGGCGACAACTTGTTGGTAAGTGGAGGCGACTCCAAGAATAACTTTCAGAGATCTGCTGTGTCGTAGGCAACTGGAGGTGTTTCAGTTCCACCTCGCATCTTCTTCAGTACTCTTGGATGAGAGGTGGAACGTCTTCAAGAAACTGAAACTCCTCCAGTTGCCTCAGATACAGCACTCAGAATTAGACTGAGAACCTTCATCGACATCTGTTATAAGTGCACATTTCACAGTATGAAGCACAGTGTTGGAACAGGTACAACACGGTGTGTGTGCTGGTTCTGGGACATAATAAAAGTTGCTCCAGGACCATGATTTCATATTGCAAAACAAACAGTGAAGACAACCACATCTGGATTAAGTTTCTGTGACTACATGGCTCAAGTAGAAGGGGTTGGGTTTGCACACCTTGTGGAATGTAGAGAGAGAATATTTGGTTAGATTCAGAGAACTAAAGCATCTGATTGGGTTTGAGGAGCTAAAGTTCTTGGTTAGGTTTAAGGAAATAGATTATGATAAAACATTAAACACCTGCTTGAAAGGATAAAAACAGTTTCCAGTCTTTTCCTCCTGAGTCGCTAAGAAACAACATCACAAAAATGTGATTGGACCGTTTCAATGACGGAGCAACATGAATTCTGATGTTCAGGACACAAACATGATGAAGTCAGACTCTTCTGAGATGGTTACCTAAATTGCTATTTTGACCTCAGCCTGAACATCTATTGATGTCCTGAATAAAGCATGTTGTACATTGTCAAACGAGTAAACTGGTTTGGTGCTACAGTGTAAAACAAAGATAAAGACAGGAAGGCTACAGGTCTGTGTGCTTTGTGGCCATTCGGTTTCGGTTTTGAAGTCAAAAAACAAAAAATGGAAAAGGACTCGTTTCCTACATTTCGCTTCAAAATCATAAAAAACAAAAGCCAGAAAAGAACTTGTGTCCGTCTTTGGTTTTAAAATCAGAAACCGAAAGATGGGAAACGACTCATTAACTGTTATACGTTCCTTCAATGCGAGACAGACGTGATTCAGACAGTTGACTCGCCAAAACACTGGAGACATTTACTAAAGTATTTAAATACCCAAGTTTCTATTTCAACATGTAGCAAAAAGAATTAAAATGGAAAAAAGGGCATTACAAAGATTCCTCAAAATCTTTTCATAGCAGCAGACTAAAGACATTTCTCTTCCCGTTCTTCATTTAGGAAGTGACATGGACGGATCATTAACAACAGTTTAATTCTCAGGCAAGATTAATCACATTCACACATGCTTCAAACGGTAGCTTTCAGTTCAAATGAGTTAAATCCATATATAAAATGTATTTGCATCGAGTCCCTGTGGTCATGTGCAGCACCTGTAGACGCTCACAGGTGCGTACTGTAGGCGTTTAAACATTACCTGTAAAACTAATATGGCAAATCCTTTATCATAGAGGTCATTAAATAGTGAATTATATAGAAATTAAACTCTAACAATATCCATAATATGCAGTAGAACAGTACTCATTTTCTTAGGAGTTCAAGTCCTTGAAGGTCCTGGAATTCCAGGTCAGTTCTGCACCTGAGCGTGTGCATTGTGTGGCAGCATTTCCAGTGTTGTAAACAAGTCAGTGAAGTCTGAGTGTTTCAACAAAGTGTGTAGTAAAATCAAAGAGTCATAAATCCCTCGTTCCACAGCAGAACCGCTGGTCTGGTCTGGTCTGGTCTGGTCTGGTCTGGTGGGGACTGTCAGCTGTGAGGCTGCAGAGACTACTGGGTGAAGTCTTCGAGTGTATTAGGTGTTATTCACTTTTGTCCATCTCCGTCAGCACACAGTAGCAGGTGTACTGGGTGTAGTGAGTCAGAGAACCTGCAGTAAGAAACAGCAACATGTCAGCAAGTTGTTGAGACGGTAAGGAGCGTCACAGTCGGATGTGCTGGATGTGTGTTTGACTCACGCAGCAGCTTGGTGATCATAGGTGGTCGTTTGGACTCTGGAAGGTGGACACCAAGGAAATAGACAGGAACCCCTGACAGCGCGATGGCGATGCCGATCAGAGAGTTGACGGTGTCACTGTAGAGAGGAACTGCCACCAGGAAGATAGCACACAGACAGAACACCACCGGGTACAACAGAGTCAGCTGCAGAGAGAGACATGGAGGAGACTGTGAGCCAGAAACAAACCAATACTTTGTATTCTTACACTTCATGTGAAAATCTTTGTCTCAATGGCTAATTCTTCAGAAACGTGGGAGGTGCATGAATGCACAGCAACGTTCTGGCTGTTCTGCTGTGATTTACCAGCAGTCGATACAGGTGTAACAAGAAATGAATGATTTCAAAAGATACATTCACTCAAATAAAAAAAAGAAATACAATAAAAATACATCAAGCTTCAAGCAGAAGTTACAGTCAGTGTTTACTGGTTTACAGGCAGACTGGTGGACTCCCACAGGTGTGTTCTCACCTTGAGCGGTCTGTGCCTGTCAGGCTCTTTCCAGCGGAGGTAGATCTGCCCGGCGATGGACAGACCCATGAAGAACCAGTAGCTAAAACTATAGTAGTTGATGAGTTGGAAGACATCTTCCACCGTCAGGTAGATCAGTGACATGACACACTGGATAGTAGCCGGAGGAACAAGGGGACGATGGAAAACAGGGAAAAAACAACAGCTGTCAACGATTTCAATATGAAGACGTCATTAGCTCCACGTCTTAAATGATCAGAGGTGGTTTAATGAAACAAGTGTCACATCTATCACAAGCAAAGAGTTGCCAGATGCTTTTAGTTTCCATCATAATCTTATTCTTCTGGTAAATGAGAGGCCTCGGCCTACAGTACGAGCTCCCTGTACTCCTGCACTCTGTTCACACTCACATTAAAGATCAGAGCCGGGATGGGAGTGAACCTCTGGATGTGGATCATGGACAGAGCGTCTGGAAGGTGGCCCTCACGAGAGCCGACAAAAAACAACCTGGACACAACAAACATGAATAAAGAATGAGGTTCTGTCAGGTGATAATTAACAGTATTCACTCCAGATGTTCGCAGTGTTTTGTGTGTGTGTTCTACCTGGAAGCAGCGATGATGGAGGCGTTGAGGCCTCCGTAGCAGGAGAGAGCCACAGCGATGGGGATGATCCAGCTCATCACACCAAGAGTGTGATCTGCAAAAGTCTGAAGCAGAGACAGACTCTGGTTCAGCTGCTGCACTTTCAGCTGCTGCACATGCATCTCGTCCTAAATGTCATCAGCTGTTTTCTGTTCATGGTTAGATCACTCACCACTGCCACTGCATCACTGGCCAGTATAGCACTAACGTCCAGAACAGCATAGTAGGCCACATTGGTGAGGATGTAGATGATGGTGACTATGGGCATAGAGATGGCGATGGCCAGAGGTAGGTTCCTACAACAACACATCGCATCATTAGCCGGCTCATTCAAGGATTCTGTTGTTTCTGATCACAGTTCCTACTGAAAAGGAAACACAAAAAGGTAAAGCTACCTTTCAGGGTTTTTAATCTCCTCGGTCACGAAGTTGAGCGTGTCCCAGCCTGAATAGGAGAAGAGAGCAGAGTAGAGCGCCAGCGCGATATCACCGGGATCTGTAGACGATCCCTCAAAGGGAGCTTCAAAGTTGGATGTATAACCTAAGATGGAGACAAAACAATGAAAGGAACAATCAGTGATTATTTTATCGCATACATGTACAACAGTGTGATCAGTCACCCGTCACACATTTGTTTTGGTTTCCTTTATGGGAGCTAAAATGTCAAACTTTCTACAAAATCAGCAGCTGGATTTCTGCCATGACGTTCGTCAGATGCCCTCACAGACGGTTCTGCCTGTGACAGCTGGGACTGGATGCAGTTTGTGTCAGTTGATATCTTACTAAAGACTGGAAATGTGTTATTCCTTTGTTGTACAATGCTGAGTGATCCTAACCTGTTCCATCAATTATCTGCCCAAACCTAAACTTGTTATTGTACACAACAGAAAGCTGTGGAAGAACACAGCACTGACCACAGAGCAGGTGAGAGAGGCTGCAACTAACAGCTATTTTCTCTTAATCAGTTCTCTATAAAATGTGAAAAAAAGTGATGTCTTCAAATTTCTTAAACTCAGACTCGTCATTTACTATCATACATGGCAAAAAAAAGCTGAGAATCCTCATATCTGAGAAGATGGAAACCAGCTATTTTTAGAAAAAATGTTTTGCTTAAAAAATGAGTAAAACAATTTATCCATTATGACGAAAGTTTTAAGTTGATTTTCTTAAGCAACTCATTGACTCATCGATTAATCGACTAAGTGCTGCAGCTCTGATTGGGACACAGTTGCGGAGGAGAGGACATGTGTTGCAGTGTTTACTGGACGCTGTGTTGGATTGTTTCTGTAACTATGTGACCCCAGCGAAGGTTTGAGCCAGTGGCACTTTGAACAGTTTTGGCATACAGGAACTATGTGCACAGGTCTGCACTGCAGCGACACCACTCACCCTGACACAGCTTGACGATGCCGGTGATGATGATGACGATGAGGGCTGCCACCTTGGCATAGGTGAAAATGTCCTGCACGCGGGTGCCCCACTTTACATAGGCAGAGTTGATGAATGTCAGTAAGCCTGAGGAGAGAGGCGAGTTCCACACATGTTCACTCCCCGTACGAACAGCTACAGAGGGACAAAGAGCAGAAGTACTTACACAGACACGCTGCAGCGATGAGCCTGGCTGCTGCGTACGGTGGTTCACATGTGGGGAAGAGCGGCTGCACCAGGTAGTTTGCAAATGTAATGGCAATGACCGCCTGGCTGGTGGGCTCAATAATCAACAGAGATGTCCACAGACGGATAAATGCAATAAAGCCACCAAATGACTCCAGGATGTACGCATACGATGCCCCTGATTTGGTGATAGTCGTGCCAAGTTCAGCGTAGCAGAGGGCCCCCACCACGGAGAACAGACCTCCGATGACCCAGATGACCAGCGACAGGCCGTAGGAGGCGCTGTAGATGAGCACGCCCTTTGGGGAGACAAAGATGCCAGAGCCGATCATGTTGCCTACGATCAGACTGACTCCATTGAGCAGCGAGATCTCCTTCTTCAGCTGCATGCTCTCTTTGGGCGGCTGCATATCTTGGGATGAGTCGCTGGCACTGCCGTTCATCCTCTTGGACTCTTCATCAGCAGCCATGATGCTGTTGTCTCTGGACTGAGCCAGCAGGAACTGAGGACCGGCTGTGGACACTACAGGCCTTTATCCTGGTGCTGGCAACCTCTGGAACAACCTGTCCAACAGATTCAGACGCAGCATTTATTTCTCTGGCGAAATGAAGATCATCTCCAAGTTGTGAATCAGAAGAGTGTCTTGTGACTGGTAATACATCTCTGATGTATCAAATAGGATAAAAGAAGTCATGAACTGAGCACAGGACAGAGGTTTGGATGAACAAGTACGAGGAAGTGGCAGTGAGAGTGTGAACATTAGCTGCAGAGCGGATCATAACATAAAAGCACGAGCTGGACACTTTAATGCACCGTGAGGCTCCTGCATCAGCATCAGCATCAGCATCAGCTACAGGACAAAGAAGAAGTCAGCTTGAAACGTGGCCGGAGAATTGTTGTATGGGTCAAATGGTATATTATCATAATTTCATGTTTACTTGGTAACATATTTAAACTTGTTATAAGGGACAAATACATTGAGACAAAGGGAACAATGTGAACTATCTGCAGGGAGTGGCAGGTTAGAACAGCAGGAGTCGTGCTGATATAATGGAGATGTGGAATGCACAATTCACAGGACGATAACATAACTATACATCAGACAGGAGGGCCAGTTATCACAGCGGGCTGCTGCTTTACTGTTGTGTCTGTGTGCATGTGACGTTCATGCTTCAATTAGTCATTCGGGCAGCAGTGCCACATGTGCAGACTCACCACCACACACCACCTGTTCTTCTGCCGCTGACACACCGATCAGTGACACCAGCAGCCGCTGCTGTGAGCCTGAATCTCATAACGCCACAACAGACACTTTCCCACACAGAGATCTGAGACAGCAACGTCCTCCTGCACGGCTCATTCAAGCAAGAGCTGAAGGTGCCAGTGGTGTGAGTTGTTGTATGTGAGTGTGAATGTGTGAAATGTGTCAAGCTTTACTCAACTCAGTTAACAATCCTGAAGAAGAGAGAACATAGGTGTGATGTACAGGACAGTGAGCCACGGGGTGATGAAGCTATGAATATATCAGACATTCAACACTTACCGTTTTCTAACTCTGTTGCAACCTTTTGACATGAATCCCTAAAAATCACACAAATAAATAGATCTGATAGGTGGAAATACGATGGATTCTAAACTTCAGAACGACAGGCAGCCGCCTGTCGACATTGTGGAGGAGACTGGTGTCCATGGACTGTGTAACCAAGAATAATAACCATGACAACACTGAGTAGAAATTCATAGGCAGCTATTTTGATGACCAGTTATTTGTTGAGGTGATGTATTAAGCAAACATGCCAGTCTGTGTTCCAGGTCTCTGATGTGAGGCTTCATCAACAGACAGTGAATATCTTTGTCTTTGTCTTGGATTGTTTGTTGGACAGAACTGGAACACAGAACTATTAGTTTTAGAAAACTGTGACAGCCATCTTTCACTTTCTTCTTTCAATGTATTGACCAAACAATTAATCAATAATTGAAGTCAGCACCTTATCATATTATAATGAAAATACTAATTGCAGCCCTAATTACATATAGCCTAATATTATTTAGAGACAGAGAGAGCATTCTGTGTGAGGCTGGTTTGTCATCTCACATCCGAGGTGTGTTTTCTTTTATTCGACTCAGATTCTTTACTGAACCATCTGTTTCCTAACACATGTAACATAATAACACAAATGCCAGTGAAGCATCGAAGTTGGATACATTGTAAATAAATAAATAAAAGTTCAAGATTAAACTTTAAATATGTAACTGTGTGAACGAACAACACCAGAGCTCCTAACGTGTGAACGCGGAGCCACAGCGGGCAGGCGGCGCGATGGGGAGGAATCTCTGCTGCCAAACAGCTCTGCTGGTTTTGGATCAGCTTCAGTTTTAGGACTTGACCCAATGTGGATCAGTCTGTTTACTCATTGGTCTCCCAGTATAGATCTGATATCACATAACTGTGATGAAACACATCCTTTAGCCGCACAAAGCATCCCGGAGCGGCGCTCTCTTCCTGAAATACAATCTGTGTCAAGTACACCTGAATCACTCACCCCGACTTCCGCTGATGACTTTCAAAATAAAGTTATACTCACGTCTAACAACTTTAGTGGAAGGTTTTTTGTCTCTCTAAATGTTTTTTTTATTTATTTATTTTTTACATTGAATGTATCAATCATAATGTGTACAGACCAAACCCAGGACAGGTACATGAACATGTGGAGTGAATTCAAATAGTTTCACGAACAGAACAACAAAACACAACAAAACAAAACAAAACAAAACAAAACACATGAAGCAGTATTTCCTGTTATTAGACAGCCGTAGAAACTTCTGAAATGTGGCCCTCAACAATATTGGCATCAATAATAACTGAATCGATCAGAACAGCATCACTAGCTAGCACACACTAACGTTACCTGGTTACCTTCACCTGTTCTTTGACCTGTTCAGCACCGTGTCGTTGAGTTCTACCAGAGCTACACACACACACACGCTGTCCGCTAACCTGCTAAACAAACACACACATTGGGCATGTTTAGCTGATGTTGCCTTTAATTCTGAATGTGAAACGCCGGTAGCATCTCGGCTAATTGCTGTTAGCTTGCCGCGGTGCCACAAAGACCCGACTTCCCTTTTGTCCCGTTAACCTGTCTGAAATCAGCTTTAATTGGATAAATCCCCCTGAACACACACGCACTGCCTGGCGTTAACGAAAGGTGTTCCCGGGAACATGTTCCAGTCTTACCTGTGCTGGTCTGCCTCCTGCCCAGCAGCTCTGACAGCCGGCCAACACGGTGTCCCTCACTGAGTGCATCAGCAGCCGCCAACAACTGGCTGCTGCTGCTGCTGCTGTCCGGGGGAGACGTCATGTGACGCGGCTGCACGCTCCACACTACACACAGCCAACATGAGAAACACACGCAGGAGTCGGTGGAGAGGTGTCAGCTGCTCCCACACAGGTGCAGTTCATGGTACAGTTAACATCCAGTCATGCTGGGCAGCCCCACAGAAGGTTATCTAATGTTTAGGCACAGTGTACAGAAACACCATGCTGCAGGATTTAGCTTTACTGAAAGTCACTGAAAGATTAATGTTATGATCATACGGTTCATTGTGACTTCTCTCTTTTATATTAACATATACAGCGGCCCAGTACCGGCCCAAGCCTTTCGGGGGCCCTAAGCAGAATTTGATTTGTGGCCCCTCCCACCACCGCAGAGTCACCTGTGCTTGACAATTATTGACACAAATGTCACACTATAATGTTACATTATCAATAGTTTTAATACAGTGATGGATTATGAACTACAGTCCCCTTGGGCTCAGATGCATAAGGACCCCCTACCTTATATGTAAGAAAGTGGGCTTCATGCAACGACTCGTCTTCAGGGCCCGTGGACCTCTTGGGTCATTCAGGCTCATTCAGTGATCCATCCTTGCTTTGTCTGAGCACGTGAGGTGTCTAGTTTGTGTGCATGACTCAGGCAGGTATATTGATCATGAAATCAGAATCACCTTGTCTTTTATCAGTATTGAGTTATTTAGTTATTGTATGCCCGGCTCTGCAGCCGCCGCTGAGCCTGGTGCTGCTCCCGTGTGAAGAGCAGACGTGTAATTAGAGCCGTCCTGCCATGAGCGAGAGGTTCAGAGGACGGGCCCTGCATGACACTGACAAGCTGGTGAGATGTAAGAGATGGTGAAACGGCTTTACACACCCAGAAAAACTGCATTTTCTTCTGAGCACACCACTGACACAATAATGAGCTGGCACGGGTCCATGAAGTACAGAACCGCACCAGACACATAGTTATCAGTCGAATGCATTATGGGTAAAGAGCAGGGATGTGCTGGAAGGCAGTGCCAGTTTAATATCTTAGTTCAGTGTGTACATTGCAAGTAGTGGAAGATAATGAGACAGGGTCTTTAAAGAGGAAAGACAAACCCACAGGACGACACACTGAGGACTCATTTCTCCATTATGGTCCTTGATGTATTTACATTTACATTTAAAGCATTTAGCAGACGCTTTTGTGCAAAGCGACTTACAATAAATACATTTGTCACGAGAAAGTAAAACAGAACAAATAGAAGCAATTTCCAAACCCTCATCTGAGGAGGAGATATCTTGCAGTGCCCCTCTGGTCTGGTCCTCTTTATCACACCTCAGCCTGCCATGTCTGTACTAGTTAGCCATGTAGATAAAGCTCATGTGTAGTGAGAGGGTAAACAATAAAAAGAAAGGCTGTTTCAAGCCTCCCTGATGAATCTGCTTCTTCCAAGACAGCTCTAAGTGTCATGATTCTGGATCTGTAGGCACACACAGTGGCAGAGACGCTGACAATGTGAAGGGCAAACAAGCAGTGTGTTTGTTAAGAGCACAACAAATCTAAAACCTCCAGGGAGGAAACTCAGGCCAAGATACGAAGGAGGGACGACTGAGCAGGAAAACAACAAGCCTTTGAATGTGCTTGCTCTGCACTCACATGTAGACACACGACGGTTAGTTAACAAACTCTATAAACTATTCAAATGTACACAATTATTTGAGTGACATACAACTTCACATTT
>CAEMYA010000684.1:330363-437746 GCA_903131615.1 Diplodus sargus | reverse complement strand
ATTTTCTTGAACTGGTTGATATTTGGACTTTGCTTGAGTTCCTCATTTAGGTTGTTCCATAGCTTGACACCAGAAATAGATATACAGAAACTTTTCAAGGTTGTTCTTCTGTTTAATCTTTTGATGTTATGTCCCCCTCTTAAGTGATAACCTCCCTCCCGATTCCTAAATAAATTTTGTATATTTTCTGGTAATTGTCTGTTTTTTGCCTTATACATAATGCTCGCTGTTTGGTAAGCTACAATGTCAGTGAATTTCAGTAGTTTTGACTGTATAAAAAGTGGATTTGTATGTTCCAAGTAGTTGACCTTGTGAATAGTCCTTATTGCTCTTTTCTGCAGGATAGTAAGTGACCGTAATGAAGTTTTGTAGGTGTTTTCCAAAACCTCAGCACAGTAATGTATATATGGCAAGACCAGTGAGCAGTACAGTGTGCAAAGAGAATTATGATCCAGTAATTGTTTTGCTTTGTGTATGGCTGCAATGCTTCTTGAAACTTTGGACTGTACATGTTTGATGTGTGGTTTCCAACTCAGTCTGTCATCTACTATAACCTCAAGAAATCTGTTTTCATGCACCCTTTCAATTTCAACCCCATCTAATTCTATTCACGCCTTTGTGTTCCACGTGCATTTGCCAAACAACATGAACTTCGTCTTACTAACATTTAATGATAATTTATTCCAGTCAAACCAAATCTTTAGTTTTTTCATTTCCTCGTTTATAACTGTTTCCACTTGTTTAATGTTTTCTCCTGAACAAAAAATATTTGTGTCATCTGCGAAATTGACCAATGTTAACCATCTAGATACTTGACACATATCATTGATATACAGGATAAACAATTTGGGGCCCAATACTGACCCCTGGGGGACCCCGAAAGCAATGTCCAGATATCCCGAGCAGTAATTACCCAACTTTACCAACTGTTACCGTCCTTTCAAATAACTCTTTACCCAGTCTAATACCAGTCCCCTTATCCCATATTTTTCCAGTTTGTTGAATAGTATGTTATGATTAATTGTATCAAACGCTTTTTTAAGATCGATGAATACTCCTATTGCATGTTTTTTGTTGTCTATTGCATCTGTGACTTCCTCTATTGATTCCATTATTGCCTGTGATGTTGATCTGTTAACCCTAAACACATACTGACTCCCTGAAAATAGTTTGTGTTTTCCCAAAAATGCATCCATTCTATTGTTAAAAAGCTTTTCCAGTATTTTTGAGAGTTGTAGCAGTATACAGATAGGTCTATAGTTTGTAAAGTTGTGCTTGCTCCCAGTTTTATATAGTGGAATGACCTTAGCAATTTTCATCTGGTTTGGAAATGTACCAGTTTGAAAAGAGAAATTGCAGATGTGTGCTAATGGCTTTGATACCCCTTCTTCGATGACCTGTTTAACTGCCACTGTAGTCTGTAGATGTTTTATTTTTACACTTTTTTACTATGCTGATAATTTCATTTTCCTCTATTGCTTTTAAGAACATTGAATGGGGATTCCTTATTATTAATTTTTCCATGTAGTCTCCATCCGGCCCTGGATTTGGAATGTTTTTTGCTAGCTCAGGACCAACATCTGCAAAGAACTGATTAAAACAGTTTGCCACCTCATCCATATTATAATTTTCGTTATCATTTATAACAAAATATTCAGGTAAATTGTTTTGTTTAGCACCATCTCTAATAATGTTGTTTAGTATATTCCATATCCCTTTCATACTGTTTCTATTGTCTTCTAATTTCTTTTTATAGTTTTCCTTTTTGCTTTATCTTATAATATTAGTTAACTTATTCTTATATCTTTTATATTTATCTTCTGCACTTTATCTTCTACTGTGTGTGTGAATTGTGTGGCTTTTCAATCTGCATTTTTGGCTGTATGTGTCAATTGCGTTTCTATGACGGTGTAAGAGCGCTGAGCTAAGTGCATGTGGACCTTCTCCAGAGAGGGCGCGAAGCGTGCCAGACCTCCAAGAAGGTTGTGGCAATTACTTTTGTAGTTCAAACTGAACCTCTGCGGTTTGTTGATTTCAGTTACTGCCAATGAAACCCAACTTTCCAATTTTGCTTCTTTGTAAAGAAACTAAGGAAGATAAGTTTTAGGCAATTACATGCATTTATAAATGCACTAGTGGAGCTTTGTTAGCGCTGATCTTCAAGAGTAAATACAGAAAGGAGAAGTATGTTCAGTCGCTCCTTTTACCACTTTGACCACTACTGCTTTTAAATGTCACCCGAGACACGCACATCACTAGTTTTAGACACACCTGCAAGTGGGCAGCCCTGTCGTAATGCCATCCACACAACAACATTGCTACCAACAACAAATCCTTGCCACACTGGGCTGACCTTGGCCAGGTCAAAGTAAGTCAAGTCAAGCCAAGCCAACAAATGTGTATGTCAAAGCCAGCAACATGTGATTTACTGAGCTTGCTTTTATTTGTACGCTCTCCATGCATCAGCTCATATGTTTATCCCCAGCAAACATCTTCATATACAAATGAAGTTACTTACATCCGATAAGGGTCAGATGGTTCCTCACATGGCAGCACCTTCCTCTCTCCATAAATGTCACCAACTGAAACCAGGGTGATTATAGGAACAGCAGGAAGAACTGGAAAAAAGTTATAAAGGTCACACCTCAATATCACCTTTACCTAAATGTACAGTAAAGGATGCTTCTTTTTGGAAATGTTACTTGACTAACTCACCGAAGCCGACCAGGTTCCACACGTAGGCCTTTGGGGAGGGGCTGAAAACCACGCAGACCAACCAGAAGGTGTGGAAAACTTCTATACCCATCCAGGCAAAGGAACTGAGCAGAGCGTAGTGCAGGACCGCTCCCACCCAGGAACACAAACTCTCCCCTCCCACATTGGCCAGAACCCCAGTAAAGAAGAAGAGCCCATTGAGGAAGATAAGAGAGACAGCCAAGCCCATGTGGATTGGAATGGACTGCTCCTTAGATCGTCTGCTGGACGGAGAGTGGAATAAAAATCAGAGGGTTACTTAATAATTACAAATTTATCTTTTTTGATAAACTACATAAGCCCTCAAAGAATAGTATTACCTCTTCCTCCAGAGACAAGTGATGAGAGCCACACAGCTGAAGACCGACACAGCACAGCCGAGATATGTAATGGTGGTCAGTGCCACAAGGTGGCAGACTGGCCGAGGCTTCAGTTGCTGTCGGGACACAAAGCAATGAGCAGAGCAACATACACCAAACGTGAGTTTCTGTGTAACCTTTTTATGGATATGTCTGCTGGTGTCTATATGTGTTAAATCATGTATAAATAGATGTTTGATGATTGATTGATTGATGATTTTAACAGTGTTGAGTAGAAAAGAGAAACTAGCAGAGAATCTGCTGCATGTCTCACCACTAGAACAGAGAAATAAGTCAGGTGGTTACAGTGGCACTCTGTCTGGTGTGCACCCTTCTGATGTGTCTCACATCCATCCACCAACCAGTTGACCTGTGACGGATCTGCAAAAATAAAATAACTAATATCATAAGGAGTTACAACAAATACACAGGGGGATTCAGATATATTGTATGGTATAAAAACATTGTTTTAAGGGTTCTAACCTTTCCTGGTGTCCCATGAAACACATTTCCTTGAATGTGTTTTCTGAAAAAACAAAGGAGGCAGAGATGTGATTACTAATCATTTCAGGCACATCATTTCAATCAGTAGCAACTGTAAACATTTACATTCATCATTTCCATCCTGCATGCTAAATCTGTAGTGTGTCACCACAGATAGTTCAAGTCTCAGTGTAATAATATTGGGGATCAGGTTTATCTGATCTGAGGGTTTGTTGGCTTGTGTGCATTATAGAGAGGAACAACAGACGAACAGCACCATCTGTTTTCATGAGACTTGAGGTAAGAAGACAAACCTTCAAGTGGTTTCTATGTGTTCTCTGTGCAGAAGTAGACAGTCTGAACCAGACGTCATGGAACTGGAAAGGAGCATACTGTTTGTGTAACAGCAGCCGCAGCCAACCACATTTCAGACGTGTGCGTGTTCATTGACACGTACATACCACACGTTACAATCACAACAAAACATCTGCTTCAGCTGTCTTTCTCTTTTTAAGAACTAAAACTTTTCTGGAAAAAAAAAATCTAGCTCTAATTTTCATACTGTTCATTAGAGCAATATATGCCAGGGGCCACCATTAAACAGTGAGCAAGACAAACAGATATATTCCCACAATTGGAGAACCAAATAATTATATTGACTGTATGTAGCAACAAACACTGGCAGACATTTCTCTAGTTTTCCACAGATTCCACAGTGTTTTTAAAACTCATTAAATAATAACATTTGAATGTTAAGATGTAGAAAATAAAGTGAACTCTGATCACACTGATAGAATCAAAAGTTCAAACAGTATTTGATAAGTTTGTGTGTTCATTGACACGTACATCACACGTTACAGTTACAACAGAACATTTGCTTCAGTTGTGTTTCAGTTTCAAGGAATAATCTGGGTTCTGCAACAGTACAAATATCAAACTCTACTTTTCTTGGAGCAATATGTTAACAGTGAGCAAGATGTGGACCAAAAAATCCATTGTATTGCTGTAACTAAACGCAGCACAAAAAGTAAGGAAATTTGTGTTTGGTAGATTATTTCTTTGTTGTTACAATCCTTCTCGGCAATAAATCTTATACAGTTAGAAACCCTGTTTATTTCCCTTTTAAATGGTGCCACATTTTTAAGGAACATGCATTTGTTGGATGAGCCGCAGAGCTGAGTATGTGGGTTGCGCCCATGAAAAATTGTGTTGGGTTTCTCAAAGATTACCTCCAGAATTGGGGAGCTGAGAGGATGGAATGGCCTGCCAGCAGTCCTGACCTCAACCCCACTGAACACTTGTGGGATCAGCTTGGGCGTGCTGTTCATGCCAGAGTGACCAACACAACCACTGTGGCTGACTTGTAACAAATGCTGGTTGAAGAATGTGATGACATCCCACAGCAGTGTGTCACCAGGCTGGTGGCCGGCATGAGAAGGAGGTGCCAGGCTGTTGTGGCTGTGTATGGTTCTTCCACACGCTACTGAGGCTCCTGTTTGTTAAATTAATTAATGGTAAAATTGCCAATATGTCTTGTTTCTTCAGAACTCAATCAACCAAGCAACACCAAACACCACCAAACAAGAGTCAATCGCAGAATAATCTGTTTCAGAGAAGATTCATCCTCAGCTCTGCAGCTCATCCCACAAATACATGTTCCTTACAACTGTGGCACCATTCAAAATGGAAATAAACAGGCTTTCCAACGGTACAAGATGTATTGCCAAGAAGCATTGTTACAACTAAGAAATAATCTGCCAAACACAAATTTCCTTACTTTTTGTGCTTTGTTTAGTAACCCAAATCATTTAACTGATTATGTGCAGCAACAGATACTTGGTACATTTCATTTTGGATAGAAGACTTTTATCTAGTGTTTAGCAGATTTAATGTCCATATTTGTAAAACATGGTTGTTAGAACTCTGATCACACTGATAGAGACAAAAGGTCACAAGGCGAACACAAACTTACAGGTAGGACACCATGGTTAAAAACAATCTTGATTGGCTGAGGCAGATCAGAGATGACCTCGTTCTCCACAGTGATTTCCACGACGTCGTCAAGAATCCTGCCCTTCTTGTGACCATCCTGGAAGACACACAAACACATCTTTACCTGTCCCCTCATATAATAATGCCTTTAATACACAGAAGAGCAAGGGTCAATCTTTTAGCATTTCCATCAGTACAAATAGTTCATTATGTATCAAGCTAAAGGGGGGAGGGGGGCAGAGCCTTACCTGGAACAGTGAGTCATTTTTGAAGAAAGTACAGACTACTTTGCTGGTCTTATTCGGTCTTTTTAGAGCAGGGGGGATCTGAACTGTGATAGTGGACTCTGCAGAAACACCTTGAGTGATCTGAAAAACAGAGAAAAGCAGCACAGCATTGTACAGTTAGAGATGGAACAACAGGGCCTGGTTTATTCACTTTTAAGATAAATATGTGACAGATGAACAGGGGAACCACCAGCCATAACCCAGCTCACCATATAGTATAGTGAGCATGCATCACATCCCTATGCTGTCCACAGCTGTAATTAGAAGACGTGCATGTGGATTGCTGGGTACTCACACAAATGGTCCTATTTCAAGACTGTTTGGAGGAATAAAGTCAGCTTTCAAAATCCGTCCTCTACTTGTCAGTAAAGTGCTGCTGTCACTCACTTTCATGCGGCTAACCTTGCACCTATTTTCTTAACTAAACCACTACCACCCTCAACATGAATGAAAATGCTAAGACAGTTACTCATTCATTGAGTTAAAAACCTGCTATAAAGTGCCCTGATTAAAATGGACACAGTCACAGGAGTGAAGCAGCCAGTTCAGCTGAGCTGCAGAGTAGGGACAAGTCATGAGGAAAATAGACTTTGAGTGTAAAAAATGATTGTCAGTTGAATTGTGAATGACTTGAGTGACTTTCTACCCATCGCTGCCACTGAACAAAAATTGTCAAGTTCATATATGTAACTAGTTGCAAGAATAGCATAAAGTTATGAAGTGATGAAGTAACAAAATATTCCATCTTATGAATGATTGCCTGTGAAAAAAACCTGCAGTTTCATGCATGCTGAAGAAGCTTCCCTTTTGTTCCACAGTTGGAAACAGGCATAAACCCTTTTATTTCTGTTTCTGTGTGTGTGAAAGAGGAAATGTGCATCATATTTTGAGTATGCAGCGTAAAAATGCAACTAAGACAGAACCAATGTGGTTAAAATGTAGCTGATGTAATGACGATTGAAAGCTCCCGAAGAGCCACTAAAAGGATCTTGTACAGAGATTGATTTCTCGGCTCTAGATTGAAATTATGAATATTATCCCTTTAATGTAAATAAGTCCAGTTGTAGCTCTTCCTCTGTGTGTGTCTTACATTTGATGTCACATTGAAGCCTTTGAAATCCTCCTTCATCTCCACCTCGAAACTGCGAGCATGGGGATGCTCAACACTCCTGACATCTCCGGACCTCAACAGAGACACACACACAATATAAAGTTGTAAAATCTAAAAGCAAAGTTATGTTTGTTACGCCCATCCTGACATACTATAAAGCTCAGCTTCCTGTTTGTCATCAAAGTTCATGCACTTGATTACACAAAGCTTCACATCAGTGGGCTTGGCGGTTAATAAAAAGCCATATGAGGAGGAGGATGTTGATAGAAAACACCCTGTCATGGTACACTAACAAAAAATGTGATGTCACATTTGGGAAAAAAGAGAGAGGAAATTACATTTTGACTTTGGTGCATCCCTGGTTCACTTGATCACATAACGCTTCTGAAAAAGAACAAAAAAATTAACAACCATTACACCTCAACGAGAATCTGATTCTTATATCTGTTTGGATCATATTTGGATTTTTGTTTGGTTTTAAGTTAGTTTCAAGGCTTTTATTTTGGAAGGTAATCCTTACAGACATATTGTGTGTTTGACTGCGAAAAAAGGAAATGTTAATCAATGTGGAAAATCTTACTGGATTTACTGAAATAGAATATAATACACAGCATCTTCAATCTAGGTTAATCAAAAAAGTTTCTCTTGCTGAACTTATTCCATTTACAGATGTGCAGACAACATCCATTCTCTCTTACTGCAGTCAGTGGGGCGTCCCTTGAAAGTGTAGCCTGTCAGTGTATGGGAGCTAAGAAAGTCGTTTTTGACCATTCCATTGTCGATGCCATAGAGTGATGTCTCTTTGTTTGCTTCATTAGACAGATCTGTGCAGCAGGAGCCCTGCAGGCTGGCAGGCCTGCACAGAGTGAGGTTCTTTCCTTTGACCTGTACAATGAACAGAACAAACAACCCCGTTAAGCTCTTTAATCAGGACCGCCATGAAGTGTCATAAACTCTGCGTCTGAGTCTTACATATTTCACATACACACATTTTAGTAGTGTGTTTTAACATCTTACTATTTCACTTTCAGAACTGATACTGTAGATACCAAAAAAAAAAAAGATCCTAGTTTTGTTTTCACACCTTCTACTTTGTAGACTGATGATTAATTGTAATCGGAGGCAAACACTGTATTTGTCTTTTCAGTACTTTCATGTTATTGTACCAGACTGAAGAATGACAGTTATAGTGGTGTTTAGATACATACTACTCATCAAACCCTCGTCTTGCCTCCTTCCTCATTTTTCTGATTTACCTGCAGCTTCAACTGGTCCAGCAACGGCTCCCAGTACAAACAGAAGTCACTATCATTTGATGGCCCAAGTCCAAACTGCTCGAGGGGAATTACTTTAGACTGTCTGCATTTGGCTGTGATATGTCCATCAATGGTCAGAGAGCTCTCATTGGCTGAGACTGAAATCCTATCACAGCCCATGGACACATTAACAATGAGGCTCAGGGAGCCGTTGCCATGGCGCCAGGTGCCACAAAAGTTTGTGTCCACATCATTTTCACTTGAACCTGAAAGACACAAGTAGAAACATTTCAAATGCACTATTTGTAAGACTGTGAATGTAATACTGTCACTTCATTGCAGTTTCACACATGAACTCACTGAGAAACAGCTCACACAACAAAACACAGTCACCATAAAAAATGTATTTCATGCAGTTCTGACTGTGTTATTTTAAAAATAAATACATAAGGAATATTTGATTTCCAAAAAAAAATTCTAATGAGCTCAAAGTAAGATGTTGGAATTGTGAAATAACTAAACGTTTGAAAAGGTTTTACATGAAATTTGTTGTTAAAATTTCAATATAATTGACACACAAATTCCAACAATAGGGTCACAACAGTCAGATTTAACACTCAGGAAAGTAAAAAGGAAAAGTTCAGTTTGGATTCATCTATTCAGAAATAACTGCTGACAGTATTGGAACAGAACAGTTCCAAGTCTAACTTTCATGCTGGTACATAAACTAAATGAGCTCTAAACTGCGATACACTATAAACTGTGACCTGACCAATCTGCATTACATCATGTTGATAATCACAGCCACCTCGACTTGTATTGTATGTAAAAATGCAAAGCTTATTGGCAGAGAGCGTTTTTATTTATCAGTCAACACTGCATCGCATAATTATCATCGACATAAAACTACATGTTTCTGTGTGATAACATGTCAGCAAATTCACGTCAAATAACATTCAATGAACATTAAAGAAGCACGTATTAATAAATTGGTTTGTGTGATTTAAGAGGTTTGTGTGGATTTGCTTACACCAGTTCACAACTGTGCTTCACACATATTTCAATTACAAGTGCAGAATTAATCTTGTAACCTAAACGTTTGTGCAACACTGATGTTTCAGTGCGAGGAACTGAACATCACAACTTCACAGTCCCACATCCTGCCTTGGTCCAGACACTTGCAAAGGCAGACACTTGCTATCTGACAGTTCTTGGTACAATTGAACATAGTATAACATACTATGAGAATGAATTAATTCAACTTATTTATCTGTGTTGCTCTGTGTTCATGAATCATTTGCACCATAACTTTACAGACAGAGAAGTTATAGCAGTATAGCAGTTTAGCGACATGATAAATGTACGGAGGATAGGCGCAAACATCTGATCAGATCATCTTCCCACAGAGGAAACATGTGGTGAATGCTGGAAGTTTCTAACACATTGTTTTTGATCATTTCTTGAATATCCCTACACAGGACATACCACATACAGAAGCAGGAACCATGGACTTACAGAGTTCAGCACCATAGTGGTAGAATGAATATGAGGCTAAAAGAGGCTTTTTCCCCAGTGTGGTTATCTTACCTGAGGAGAAGAGGATGATCAAGATGAGCACCGCCCTCAGATTTACAGTCAGGCTGAGCTCCATTGGTAACTACTGCTGATAAGAAACAAAGACATCAAATTATAGTTGTAAAAGAGGAACAACTCTAAAGTTTACTTCTGGATTGGCAGGGAGAACAGTTTGTCAGAAAATTAAAGAACCACTGAAACCACCATCTGATAAAAATGGAAGATTGAATGAAAATGCATTATGTGCTCAAAGTGCTCGTAGATGACTTGCTGCCTTAAAAGGCAAATTTCAGTGAAACACAAACATGTCTCACAATCTTCTATGTGCCAACATATCCCATTTAAAACAAAAAAAGTCCAAACCCAGAGGTAGCACAGGCTTTACATGGCACGTTTTTTTAATGATACTATACTTATCCAGCCGCCTGTTTTGTTATCTATATTCTCTTATCAATGAATACAAATGAGTTCAGGCTCAAAATACACACAGGGGCCATTCTATGCTCTTATCAATGAGCACAGTCTTCCCGTTTAACTGACACACACACACACACACACACACACACACACACACACACACACACACACAACCAGTAACGTAGACGGTTGAACAGAGAATAGCAAGATGATTTTCCTAAATCAGTAAAGTCAAATACTTTTGATATTAGTATACGCTGCAGACATTAAAGTATTCAGTATTAGAAGCGAATAAAACAGGGACTTGATGAGTGACGAGCAGTGATGGTTGAAGGAACAGCCACTGCAGGAGGACGACTGGTTTGCCATTGATGTCGTAAAAGCGTTAAGCGGTCATACAATAAGTAGACGTTGTGAGAGTCAAAAGTTGCAACTCGTTTGATTGCTTTGCAGATGTTGAAGCCGTCCCTCCATCGTCACTGCTTAAAGCTGGCTGAAAACGGCCTACTTTAAATGAAAACTAGATGCAGATGCAGACACAGATTTGAAGGGGAAACAGAGCTGTCGCGGTTGCCCTCAACATCACAAGACAAACAGGAACCTGTTGAACCACAGACAAAGCAGAAAGGCAGCAACAAAAAGAAAGAGAGAGGAATATCAAGCTGCACAGCCTCGGGGGTCAGGTGGCTATTTAAAGTACATTCGCTGAAACACACACCTGATACTCGAGAAGGACCTAAGCCCAAATCCCACAGCAACGCACACAACTGAAAAACGCACAAACACAGGGAAGGATGTTTGAGCAACACAGTAACAAGCTACACCTGATTCTTGGACTATGAGACAGAGGATTCTTGCACTTATTAATGAGATTTTTAGTATGTTTAGAATGTGTTGCTCTGTGTTCATGAATCATTGGCAGTGGCTCAGGAAGTACAGCGGGTTGTCCAGTAATCCTCGGGTTGGTGGGCGGACCCAGCTCCTCTAGTCTGCATGTCAAACTGTCTTTGTGAGTGTGTGTACTGTGGATAAGAGGCGCTGCATCCTGGGCACAGACATTGGATTGTTTTAAACATTACGTTTATTTATTTACACTTTGTTTTCCAGTCCATTATTCTAAAAAAATGGTGTGATTTGTACATGTTAAAGATCCAATGTTTACACTAACAGTGTTTCCCACAGAATCAGACTTTAATTGTGGCGGTCCAGCTGGGATAACTTAGATGGGGACAAAATGTAATCAGACGGCTCTTCTAGCCTCTCCAAATTTTATTGGACTGAATTGCCCAAGTTCTGACAGTAAAACGAGTAATTTCACAGGAGTTGTTAGAAGGGAAGTCGTGACCAGGTTTTTTTTACCCCGATCCGAGTCATTTAATATTTAGTAAATGCTGGCACGAGTCCTGATCCGATACTCAGCCTTTACTAATATTTTCCTGGATAATACAGATGCATTAAGAAAAAAAGGACCTGCATCCAAGCTGTAGTTTTAGTTTTTTGGTTTTTTTTAATTTGTTGAAACAAAGTAAATACTTTCATACAGCTCTTCCTTATTCGGCATGTGCTATTGCAACATTGGCCTCCACCTTCCTGGTGTTACCAGGTGAGTGTGTGACGCTGCACTGTGACAGCAGACCCTCGTGTTCAGGAGCTGAAGTGTGTGAGACGCAGCCCACGCTTGGTACCTCCATATCATCTGTCATGTACACTGTCATGCAAAATGACGTGGATGCGTTGCTTTGTCTATTTCACAGCGTTCAGCATCTCCTCGGCTGCCTGTTTTACATGATCTGCTATATGAGACCCCAGAAACTTGTGCGCATACGGCACATTTTAACTCGAAAGTGAAGTCAATGTGATGTAATGCCGAGATGGTCGGGCATACCGGGAATTCAAGACTTCCAGATGACAAAGAAAACCCTGATATTTTATCGTACCAAACGAGTAGTGTTAAATGCAGCTCTTCTGTTACTCCCTCGCTAAACGGTCATATTGCAGATGTTACACGTCGCTGTTGGACTGCTTTTGCTTTCTACTTAAACTAACTTTCACACTGCAGACATTTTATCCACAGATTTGCCAGAGTAACGAGTTCTGCCACAAATTGTGCTCTGACATAAAAAAAAAAAAAAAGTATCAATCTTGGGTCCACGTTTAAATTGCTGATCCTGATCAGTGGAAAAATGCCCATATCGATCCTTATCCTGTAGATTGGATCAGGAAATCCCTAGTTGTGAGGCATTTATACCTGCTTCACAGATGCGTCTTTCACAATGCTAGCTTTTGGGAAAAGGTCCCCAGTGCATCATATGACGATGTAATTACACAGCTTGGCCATGACAAAAACTGGCTCCGAGGCCTGGCGCTCTTTGTGGGGGCTTGACCTTGACGATGAGACCAGCTGTCTTCTTTGTAAAGTAAGTTACATCTAGTCAACTGCGTTGAATAGTCCTCTTCTTCTTCATTGGTTCTACCGGCAAACTAAAAACCACACTGCCATCCACTGTATTGGAAGATATAACGTCCTGCACTTTACTGCCGGGTGCTGTCTGAGTGTGTGAGCCGCAGTGTGGTAGCCAACGTTGATACTGTGGCAGACTGCCACACATAAATGAATGTGTGGGAAACACTGACTAGACTTCAATTAGTCTGATAGTTAAAGCTCTGAGTTTTCCTTTTGGATTAATTCTGGTTTATGACTAACTTGATTTATAAAGGCATTTATTTTTGCTGCAGGTTGTGCGTCTGACGCGCGTGTTAATGGTTTAACAAATTCAAGTCGCTCTCCTAGTTTGACAGTCATGCTCACTAATCAGAGGTGCTGTGCTCCTTGTGCACCAATGCTCGACAATCAGACATGGCCAAAGGCAGCTGCATATATACGATCAGTCAATATTTTGATGATGTATTAATGAGGAAATGCTCCATCACATGTTTTAAATCTATCACACAGTGAATGTTGAACTCAAGCTTGAAAAATCGCAAATCAAATTTCAGAAAAATTGCGATTTGATTCCTTTCTGAAAATAATTAAGCCCTAGTTAAGACCGAGCTACTTCACATCTTACTTTGTTCCTCCTCATTCTATACAACACTGAAGGGTAAGGCATCATAGTAATCAGTAAAGCTCTAGTAATCATAAAAGCAGTTTGTAGTCTTTCATAATGTTTCATCTCGATTTTAGCGTTTGATTGCTGGTGCTGTAAAGTGTGCAACATACTGTGCCTGCAAACTTGGGTTTCACACTTTACATTTTCTGTTTCACACTGACTAATTCCTTTGTGCGTGAGAGTTGTTCTACATCTCCAGCTGAAATATCACATATCAATGGTTTTATAGTTTCTATTAATACATAGTCATGACTTAAATGGGGCAAAATCAACCAGAACAATAATAACAAAAACAATAACAAAAAGTGTTGAGCTGTCTTCAGGTAAGATTGACCAACTGAGCTAAAAATATATTCTGGTGAGTCTTAACTGAAGAACTGAAGTAATCTTATCTATCTGTTAATATACTGTTAAACCTAAAATGTAATTCTATTGATATATATCAAAATATAGTATTCATTATATAAAACAACACACTATACTAGATATACATGTAAAGAAAGTGTACAAAGGTCTTGTGAAACTGCAACCTCTGTATATTTCAGACAACATGACTTTGTGAGTTTCTTTGTGGTTTTGACACTTCCCTTTCTTATAATTCAACAGTGACATTAGAAGTTTTGAGGAAGGGGTGCTTAGGCGTGACTTCATAGTGGTTTAGCGATAGGAAACTAATGCACTACACACACAAACACACACACACTCACACATTTTGGTGCAGAGAGAGGTGGAGTGGTTTTAACCTGTGACTTGTAATCCTGGTTCTTCACTATGTGCATGAAGCTGCATGCAATCCTCTTTGTTTCTGGAGAGATGGCAGTGTGGATATGCAGGCCTGTCACATGCAGCCTGTGCATTGATTTTTAAATATAAATTATTTAAAGCTAAAGGGCTTCTGAGGCTGTGGACATAACAGTCCAATATCATGCCACAGCTGCTAAGAAGATCAATACAAATCTGTAGATAAACAAAGCAACAGATTACACATTCAAGCAGCACTATGAAGGTCATGACCATACACATGTGGTATCGGTCTACTATGCTGGGACAAGCAGAAACTTGCTGTGGTTGCACACATACCCCAGCAGCAACCTACCATATCAGCGAGAGGGGGTTAGGGGTGTATTCTAATATCACAGTAGATTTAACAGTAGGTAATATATAAATATATATATATTTTAGGGTTGTCAAACGATTATTTTTTTTAATCGCGATTAATCACATTTTGTCCATCGTTAACTCGTGATTAATCTCAAATTAATCGCATTTTTTTGGTACATTTTTTTCTGTTCTAAATAAATCTTAATGTATTCTCTCCCCCCAGAAGTTCACTTATGTACCTGTCATACAAGTGAAAAAGTACTTCAGCTAGGAACCTGATTCTGTCTGTCTGTCTCACACACACACACACACACACACACACACACACACACACACACACACACACACACACACACACACACACACCCTCTCTCTCTCCAGGACTGTCTCCAGCCTCTTCAGCTTATCTGTTGTTGTCATGGTGACTTTGGTCTCATGTAGGATGAGCTTGCGTTGGCTTACAAATGATATTTGAGACTCGACGTACTTCACTGGTAACTCATTTCATGTCGACAGTACGTGCAGATAACTTTTGTCCTATCAACCATCTGGCAGTGTTTTGAAAGTGAATTTGCCGTTCATAAGTTCTTTCTCCATTTCCTTTCGCTTTCCCTTTTCAGTCCATCGTGTTTTTTTCCCGAACCGCCAACCCTGTGCTTCTTCTTCTGATTCCCTTTCTTATTCTTCTGCCACAGTCTGGATCAAGACTACAGGTGCCAGCGACGGCCGTAAATCATACAATGCTCGTTTCTTTTTTTTTATACCGATAACGGCGTTAAGTGGATGGTGCAATACAGCACAACGGATTTAAATTCAATTGAGTAACTGGAATGTGTGGGGCTCATCATCAAACTTCACAGTAGCACTATGACAAAAAAAAAAAACTACTTTGAACTAGGGTCGTGCCAAAACATCGATACTACGATATATCGCGATATTTCGTCTTGAGGTACGTTATCAATACACTGGTGCCAAATATCGATATTTAAAAAAGTAAAAAAACTTTTTTTTTTGGCCCACCACCACCACCCGTCTTCGGAGGACAGCTTTGTCTTTATTAAAAAATAGGTATACAACCAAATAAAAAATAAAAGGGTTTAAGTAGCTCTGAAACCCACATATAGATATTTAATGATAGCTGTAGTCAGTGTGTGTGTTGAGCAGAGACACTGTGCAATATACGCTTTGTTTACTTGGCTGTCATTCATGTGAAATTGATTGACAATGTTTTGTAATTCCTGTGAAATGGATTCAGTGCAGTCAATAAATTCTGAATTTCTTCAGTGACACAGAAATCGTGATATATCGTGGATGAAATTTCTTGCAATATATCGATTATCGCAGAATCGCTGTGTTGTGATATTATCGTTATCGTGGGCAAAATATTGTGATAGTATCATATCGCGAGGTACCTGGTGATACCCAGCCCTACTTTCAACACACCTCATGGCCTTCATCAGCAGATGCACTTTGTTTATTTTTTGCATGTAGATTGCTTATTTTGTCATCAAGTTATCTGAGAGTGAAACTTCCATGACGACAACTGAGGAACTCATGAGATGGGAGGTGATATGTGACCAAAGGCTACAGACAAAGCTGGTAGGATAAGAAAATACATTCTGATCTGCTGCCACATTATAACCATCCAAACATGTACAGGTGCCTGGAGTCAAAGCTAAAGGTGGAGAAGCAGCATTCAGCGCTCTGTTTTGGGTTGAAATGATGACACAAAACTCTACATTCTAGTCATCCAGCATCACACTGGTGGTGGTTTTACTCATCACGGCTCCGGCTATAATAGGTTTATTGATGATAAGTCTTCTAGTTGCACTGAGGAAAACAGTAAACTCGTGTCATTCCACCCACACACAGCAATACAAGTGTTAACACGCAATGGAAAGCTCAGTTTGCTTGAGGGAAGGCGAAAGTGTCCCCATCAACAACACAACGCCTTTCTGAGAATGTGCATGTGTGAAAATGTGTGACTCATATGATTGTCTGCAATGTCACACTCTTACGTTCTTCCTCTTTTACACATTTCTATTTCAGAATTGGCATGAAATGTAAACTTTCTACAATCTCTCAGGCCCCCCACCCATAGTCCCCCCACAGCGCCCAGGAAACTCCCAGCTCCTTTCACTCTCCCAGTGTGACTGAGTGTGTGTGTGTGTGTGTATGTGTGTGTGTGTGTGTGTGAGTCAGAGTGAGAGGCATTGTCCAAAGACTGGCATAAATAGATATGTGTGTAAGTGTTCGAGACACACACTGGAACGCTGCTCACACACCATACACTAAACATTTGTCATGTTTCAGTACCGAGCCCACAGTCATCCTGAAACTTGGTGCTTCAATGCACTCAACACTCCTACACACACAATATGCATTTATTTATGAGTGCATGCGAGCATATCCTCCTACAACCCACATAAGTGTGAACGAGAAACCCCCCCGTAAGCCCCGAACCTCCCAGTGTGTCGCTTTGTTTCTTCCAGTAAAATGTACCACATGCCTTCCCATCTCCCATCATATAGGGGTGTGACTCATACTGAGAGCGCACAGATATTAATCATCTTCACAAGTCTTGTTTGGCCTCACACACGGTGGAATGGCAGACAAAATATCGTGTGACACAGACAGATGATAAGTGTGACAGACAGAGTCGGCAATGAATCAACTTGTCTGAGTAATTCCAAATGTATGGAGGCGCAGAATTTTTAACCTCAACTACTGGATAATCTTACGTAACATCTTTACAAACATTCACAGTCGTCAGAGGACGAGGCCAGCTGGCCTATAGCTGAGACCCTGACTTCTGCATCAATGCCAGCTCACCATTTTAGTTTTTTGGGGGAAAATGTCTCAACAACCATTGAATGGACTGACATCGGGTTGACATTTGGTTTCCTTGGTGCCCAAAAAATAAATGCTAATGACTTTCATGATCCACCGACCTAAGATCACCTGGAATTTGAATCTGTGCCATAATTTGTTTGGTAGCACAAACCTGAAAAACTACATGTGCTCAGGACAAGTTTTAGCATGCTAGTATAAACACCAGCATCAAAACATGCTTGAGTAAGATGTTAATGTCAAATACAATATGCCTTCAAATTATACTTGTATTATTAATATTGAGACATTTAGTTTTTTAACTGTTATGTCTTTAGCTTTGTTGCTGAAACACATTTTCTTATACATACACAATTACAAAATGCATTAATCAGCATTGGAGAAGAAGACATGGGTTGTAATGACGAGCAGGAGGCTTTGAGACTCCGAACTCCTGCCCCAGATGCATAATCAAAAAATGCACTACTGAATTAATTCCTAGATATAGTATATATATGTTAATGTATGTATGTATCCTATATCCTAGATATAGAGTTCCAAACTTTAATTTCATTATGCAACCCTGTGCTGCATAATCACAAATAAATAAATGTCATAATTGAGCATGAATTCTATCAGCGTCAGCTGCTTTATGGGGCCTGTTTTCAGTGCGGCACAGTATGCTGAACATGCCACTTCCTGCCCTCTTTAAAGATATTTGTGACTAACTTCTAGTTAAACTTTCTCTTGGAATAAGACGTTGTCAAGCACATTTTAGGGTAAGCTGAAAACAAAGCCTAAACCAAGTAAAGTTTACATTATCATGTTGCCCCCACATTAACACTGCAGGTTGAATTTACTGTTTGGTTTTGGCGCTGCAAGAGTTTCAGTTTGCATTCACCCCACTGCCTCCACACGCAGCGCGAGGGAGCGAAGAATGTGCAAGAGTGATTTCAAGGGACAAAAGCTGCTCTTTGTTGTCAGGCCTTAGAGCTGAAGTGACAGCAAGCGTGAATACGGGTCAGAGATCACTGGCCAGTTTGGAGGCTGTCTGTTTAAGCTGGTGGTTATAAGACACACACACACACACACACACACACACACACACACACACACACCTACACACACACACACAAACAGCTCTTACTTTCTGCACAGCACACCGCCACAATGACCGGCAAGTTTGAAAAATTAGACTTTATAATTGTAAAATGTAAAATGGCTTATTTTCCATCTCTTAAGTGATTTCTTCCTGTGATTCTCTTGGAGGAAAACTAAATAAAAGTATTATGTAGAGTAAAAACAACACAGTACTGTTGAGGAAAAGGTCAGGCAGAGTCCCTTTTCCTCCTGAAGTTACACACCGACCACGTTAATCTTGTTGTATTAGATGCTGCTGAGGGGAGATTGTGCTCTGCTACAATGTCGTGCGCTGCTGCCAACATGGCTGCTGATAAGATTTGGGTTTGTTTTCGCATTTCAAGAAGCAGCTGGCACACCACGGCTGCTGTTTGACATGTTGATTTACAGCATCTTGTATAAGCAGTTCAGGCCTTGTGTGAGAAAACGAAACGTTTAAGTCACATACCGAACAGCTTCTGAAAGTGAAATTCATCACATCTTATTGAAAGTATTCACGACAACTTGGACTTTTTTCTTTGCACCAGATGCAGTAAACATGAAAATAAAACCCAACACAGCTGAGTCAAAGCAGGAACAAGCATCGACGTCTGCTGCACAGAAACATTTCAAGCTGAGGTGGAAGACTCGGTGTAATATGGTCGATGTGGAATGCTCCTTAGGCTACACTTGTGTTAGGACCTTGCATTCTTTCTGATAGCGCTGCGGCTCTACAGTGTGTGCACGTCTGCACGGACACGTACACGCTCCTTTATCTGTATCTGTGTGTCCTCTGTGAGGAAATTGGAGGAGCAGGTGGAATGCTGCAGATATTTCCTTCGGGACAATGAATAAATCAATAAACTAAGACACACACACACACACACACACACACGAAGAGACATGCACAGACAAAAGCCAGCATATTAATGGGCCTATATAACCCCAAGTGTGGCCTTAGGTGTGGGTCACAGGGTGCAGATTGCCATCAGGGACTTTCTTTTCCTCATTATGAAAAATTAAGTCAGCGCAAAAGAGAAGGCCTTCCTGCTGTGAGTCACACATCTACTGCAATATTTGCATTTTAAGGGGTGAAATGTTTAGAAAAAAAGCCCGTCTGGTTTTTAGTCATGAAGCGCCTCTCTGACTGGCATAATACTGGTTTACAGATGTTTAACTGTGGGCAATACCCAGCTTACCTGCTCTCACTAGAGGGCTCTTTTTTTCACTGAGTGAGGTCTCCTGATTCTGCACTTTGGCACAGCCAGGAAACCACAAACTAGAGCTGTGAGAGGTAAGAGAAGAAAAAAAGAAATTCTCAGGGCTTGGCACACCTCAGTCACTGTAAATAATACTTATACTGAACCCGAAACACACAGGGGAAACATGTACATGTCGAAATAAATGAACAGTTAATGTAGAAAATAAAATGGGTGATGTAACATAATAAAACTATACAGTTAACGTCAGTTTCCACCTGGTTAAACGGTGTGAACCTGCTCACTCCATAACAGCCATCATGTTCATATCGCGTTATTCACCAGGATACGTAATAAATACAATTATTAATATCTAAACAGAGCAGACATTTGATTGAACTTATAATTGAGCAGTTATCAGTGATAACATTTTAATATGTCTGAATGTTAAAACGGGCTTTAGTTGACGAGCTGAACTAAACGCTAAATGACATTAGAACTTTATTCGGCTTCACTAACCTCGGGGTTTCTTGAGGGGAGTCGCTGTTCTGGTCTCTTCTTCTGGTCACGTCAGACTTTCTGATGGAACTTTGACCCGCTGGCCCACACGAACTGGACCCGGAGACGGATGGAAGAGGAGCCGAACGTGGGCTGGACGCACAATTCCTTCTGTTTCCACCGACGCAGGCTGAACGGACGCAGGAGGAAAACTTCATTCGTGTCCACCTGCTTTTTCTTCCAGGTAATTCCTCACCTTTGTCTTCCACTCACTGAAGACAGTTCAACACGTTATTAAAAAATACAAACTGAAAGTCGGAGGGACAAGTGTCCGGGCTGAGGCGTGGACGGCAGCCGACACTGTCCGGGAGAGACTGCTCGTTCAGCTCCACCGCTCAGAGGAGGAGGTGCTGCTTCCGGTCCGCTCTTTCACAATACAACACTCAGACTCACCCGAACCCAACAATCCCACACACCTTCCACTTCACAGTGTGTTCACTCTGCTCGACGTGTTCACAGAAAGCTCGTTTCCCTTTCATGTCGTAGATTCCTCTGTCTAATGTGTCCGTATTTCCCTGGAAACGTTGATGCCAATCAGCCGTGTTATCACGTTTTTTAAATTGTATTTTTCCTTTGAATATCCTGGAATACAAGAGACAAATAAATCATCTGTTCATTGCAAACATGCAGAGGTCGCTTCCTAATTCAGCCAAGGTGTCTAAAGGTCTCATTCCAAAATACCAACCCAACTATTGAGCCAATTCAAGCGGGATAGGTTGCAGTCACAATAATGCAATACATTGCATTACTGCAACCTTATTTTGAAAACATGTCATTTCCTGGTTTGTAAGATCTGTGTCCAGCTTGACTGTTGAGGCGCGAGGTGCAGCAGTGCTGGAGACCAGGAGCTGACCTGCACCTGGAGCTGGTCTCAGCCCGAACATCAGGCAGAACTCAGCATGTCAGTGGTTTAATGAAGAACAACCATCTAACAGTAGAACTGCTTTTGAGCAATAACTCCTAATAGTACACAACCCTCCCCACCAGGAAAACAAACAACACACAAACAAACAATTGAATAACAGTACTTTGATTAGACTTGTTCTGTTCAGGCCTTCAGTCCAGTCCAGTCCACATATGTATGTAAAGACACTGAGAGACCCGTCAGCCCGGCCTGGGTCGACCCACAAGGAACATGTCAACTAGGCTGTCTGCAAAACCTGTGCACGATATATTTAGTTTTATTTCATTTTATTCTCTTTTTCTGTGACACTGGTATCAGCTTGCAGTGTTAGTACTGCACCCCGTCGAGGCCACAGGCAGCTGGCACTCTCAGATCTAACCACAGACCGCAGCTTCATCTTCAGCTGACTTTGAACTGTGAGACTTGGAAGAAGAAAAAAAAAAAAAACTGTATTGATGGCAGCACCAGAAAAACAAGCATTGTCTGGGGGAGTCAACTGAGAGAAGAATGAAATCCATAAAGCAGGCGGCTGTAAAGCGAAGCATCAATGGCAAAAATATTTAAGTTTATAGTGTCGATGAGATATTTGGCCTAAGCGGTTTCAACAGTCACTTCCTTTATGAAAAATAAAGTCAGTAAAGCAGGTCACTTTAAGAAGATCGCTGGCGCCACTCAACCCGCCTGCACAACACTTCCTGTTACTGTGGGTTAGAACTTGTTAAACCTTTGACTATCAATATCACACAACAAGACTATTTTTGTGGTTTTCTATTCAACAGCTTGTTGTCCAACTAAGATGAAAACTACCGAGCTGAGCTTGTTTTGGCTGCAAAGTCACAAGGTAAACATTAAAGGTGACTGTGTGGCACAGATTCCATGGCAGTGTTGCAGGCTGCGACCCAACAAGGCTTCGCAGGTGTTCTGGTGTTGGCCTCTTGAAGTTAACCAAACACAGAGGAGGACAGACGGCACCAACCTTTGGTAAAGAGACGTGTCTTTGTGCCTGTGCAGACATTTTTTCTATTCATGTCTGTGTGTGTTGTGTAGATGATGCATATCCCTGTTAGCGACATCTTAAACATGTGGTGTTACTTTGCCAATGCAGTTTGTCCTGTGAATAAAATAGTAATCAACGTGACTTTGAGCTGTATTTGCACTCTGCGCTGCACAAAAATACAAATATCCATGACGCACCTGCAGCAGCATGTGTTCAATGAGGTTAATGTTTAAACCCACAGCTTTATCAGGTGTCATTGTTTGTCCTCTGCCAACAATTTAAAGCACATTTAAAGCACATTTAATGCACATTTAAAGCATATTTAATGCACATTTCCACTAAAAAGACAGCTTTAAATAACTGTAATCTTTGAATTAGCAAAGACGGGTGTGGGGGCCGGGTGGTGTGTGGGGAGGGAGAGGCAGGGGGAGGGGAGGAAGAAGGAAATGGATAGATTCAGCACCTGGCTCCTCTCTTCTGTTCAACCGTCTACATCATCTACGTCTGCGTGTGTGTGTGTGTGTATATGTGTGTGTGTGTGTGTGTGTTTGCATGTGTGTGTTTGTTTGGTGCAGGAATTGTCAGTTGAATTGTGTGGGCTTTGGTAATAAAGGGCCCTCTGTCTCGGTGATGGCAGGTGTGCTTGGAATAACAAACACACACACACACACACACACACACACACGCACACGCATAACACACCCACATTACACACACACACACATAAAAGTGACTACACGTTTGTGACCTGCTGTTTGTGCTGTGCGGGACAGAGAGATTGAGCCAGCAGACAATCTCAAACCTTCATACGTTGGTTATCTTATCGTCCATCTCCATGTAAAACCATCGCAGACATCGTAGGCGACTGAGGTCCTTTCCCTAATAGATGAACCATTAGGCGTGCAGGGTAAAGTGTCCTGTAGAGTGTGTTCTGTCATCTTCTGTCAAAAATCACCAAATATGGTCACATTTTCTGTCTGAACTTGCAGACAAATGCTTTTGTGGCATATCACATAACACAGCGGTCAAGTTGCAGGAGTTTGTGCTTCACAGGAAATAAAAACATTCTGTGACTCAGACGCTTGGTAGCTGATCTGACATTGTGCAATTACATTTTCCCACCAGCAACCACTAAAGGATGATATCCAAAAGCAAACTTTCTTAAGTCAGGTATGTTTTGGGATAAATATCACAAGCGTTTAATGCAAGGTTCTGCCAGAGAAGGTGTGTTTGTATGTGCCGCAGTGCGAGGGGAAGCACACAGCTTCTATGAGAGTGACGCTGAGCAAGGTGTTAACAATGCTGCATTGTAGGGGAAAGCACCGCCGCATTACTGCACTCCAAGGGACCAACGCTTACAACAGCAACATACTGGGCGACATTCAAAGACCTTTAAGTGTGTTTTTACCAAAATACGAACAGAAACTTTGACCTTTAGCCATCCTCTCACCTTGACCTGAAAAGTAATATATTCTAAAACCCTTAAACCCGACTCAAATCCTCCACATACTTCAATTTCAGTCCCACCACATTATGAAACACATATGCTGGTGTTCTCGTGTTGGAGGGAACTCACAGAAGCCCTTTCTTGTTAAATCCACCAACAATAGTCTCGCAGCCTTTGGGGTCTCAGGGCTACTCCCTGTATAGTTTAAATGACTTTACAGAATGGTCGTAAAGCCAAAAGCCAGCGTTCACTATGAAAACAACAGCTTCACTGAGCTTCAAACCAGCTCGACACCGTCACATGTTCAGCCATCCTTCCCTGAGCTGTCCGGAGTTTTGAGTTCAAGTACATTTTATCTAAAGTTATTTTAGTCTTCTGTGTTTCCACGGTGTGTGTGTGGGTGCTATTTTGGTCCTTCCATTTCAAGTGTCAATGCAAAGATTGCTATGGTATGCACACGCATCACGCCGACCTGATTCTAGGCAGGAGGTGAGACAGACATCTGAAGGCGGATACAGATGTCTGAGCCAAAGTGACAACAAAAGGACAAAAAACTGCGGTTGAATATTGGACTCAGTGTCATCACGTAGACAGAACAGAATCCCCAAATTAATCATTATGTTGCTAAATTTCTAAAACAAGAAAGATACGTTCAGATAAGTGACAGTAAAGACTGGATTATTATTATTGAGCTCTCAACTTTTGAACCATAAAAAAACAACTGAAATTACAAAACCATGAGGAAATTTCACAAAGTCAAACTTCACTCATGTGGTTTGTGTAAAAAGAAGTAAAATAGTGTGTAACACAATTTAAATGTCATTCAGGTGCATATAGAAACAATTATTATGGCCTTTCTTGCCTTCTGAAGTTATTGTGTAAACATTATATTGAACAGTAGACTTTACATTGTAATATTTCTGATACATCTTTTTACAAAGAATCCCACTGTCTTCTGTTTCAACCCTTCAATATCTCACATCGTACCGTGAAGTCATACAGAATAAGGTGCTGAAACTAATCTTATCATGGTGTTTAGGAGCAGGTTGTCTGAACAAACATGAGCTCTCGTCTCTTATCTTCTCTCTTCACACCTGCATCCCTCTCGGTCTGCTACCTTCTAATCCTTCCCCCGTCTCTGTTCCACCCTCCATCCTCGCTTTCCTTTAACACAAAGGAACAATTCTTCCCCTTGGAACCCGGTAGACTATCGATATCGTGCTGCACTGACTGTTGGTGTTAAATATTAAACATGATATAAGAACTGTATGTTGCCTCACAACACACTACATGCCAAACACGAAACTGTGTCACGTGCTTCTTTCACCGTACTTATCTCTCATCTCTGTCGAGTCTTTGTCTGGAATATACAGACAGGAATCTTCAGGCTATGTGGGCTAGACACACACACACACACACACACACACACACACACACACACACACACACACACACACACACACACACACAGGCTCCCCTTTGTGCATTATTAAAGGAGTGATAAACCAGGCAATAAACACACACCCATAGGTCCTCATGTGCCAGGCTTCGTCACCATGGTGACAACTGTGTGTCCTGCTAGAGACCAGCTGGTGGACCCTGACTGTGATGTGTGACAGGAGTGATGTGTGTGTGTGTGTGTGTGTGTGTGTGTGTGTGTGTGTGTGTGTGTAAGAGAGACAAAGCAATGCACACCGTGTTTTGAGAAGTGGTCGACTCATTAAGCTTCCTGTTTTCACATTATATGCCTGGACACAAAGCTGCAGGAGGAAGAGAGAAGCGTCATTAGCATATTGATCCTTGTATTGATTGCCAGTTACAAATGAGTATTTATTCTCCGATTCATTCTTCACTGCGGTGGGAGTCGTGTTGACACTGCAGACAGCGTGCCATCTGTTTCCATAACTCTCAGTAACGTAAGGAGCGTGCGGAGACACGTCTGATGGCTGGTTGGCACCAGCAGAGTTATGTGTTTGTCTCATTGAACATGATTACAGACTTTCTACTACCAAAAACATCCAGACCTCGCCTCCATCATTCTATTCCTACACACTCCGTCTTCTCCTCTCGTGCACCGCTGCACTCTGGCCTCAGTTCCACCTCAGATTCAGTCAGAGCGGCATTGTTTGAATCATTTAAACCGCATATTAAATGACAAACTCTCAGAGCGCAGTTCATACAGAGAGGGACTTTGCCTGGAATGAACATGTAATTGAAAGGACTGAGCAGTCTGAAGTAGAGGCAGGAAACTAAAATGACTGCCATTTCAATGCCAAATCAATATAAAACCCCGCTGTTAACAAAAATGTAGGTCTATATCATGAAGTGTGTAATGGAGGGCTGAGGAGCGGACATCCTCACTGTCTTGGAACTGTAAGTGACCAGGATTCCTGAACTCAACTGACCTGAAAGAGCACACTTAAGTAAAAATACAAGAAAACTCCTCAGTCCATTTTGTTACTTGTTATTCATTTCAGATCATTTTCTGCCTTTTTGCAAGCGTCCATCTGAGGACACAGGTCTGTAATTGTAAGCAAATCTTTCCTGTCATAACTTTATATGGAACTGAAGCATTTCCATCAGATTACTGTATTAAAACAAATCCTCTCTTTTATACTACATCACTGTCATGTTTGCCTGTAATGATGAATGTATGCCATGTTTGACAAAAGGCCTTTGCAGAATTCTTCAAAATCACAGAAACAGTATTTTCCATTATTTGCATATTGTCCAAATTAACAGTTAAATAATTATTAAGAGATGACAGAAAACAACAAATACAACAAACAGTATTTCAGTTACTGAGAAACAAAGTAAAGTATAATTGCACACAAGAGCTTTTTTATGTAATACAAAATGTAACGCAAGTGTTTTTTATATTTAATTTTATTTACATCCTTGTAACTTTACTGAATGGTAACTAAACTTAGTATGAGACTGCACAGCCGATCAGAAAGCTGCAGTGGAAAGAAGATTCCAATTGTCATTTCGAGGCTCCTTCTATTTTAAACGTCACTGCACTGGAGCGCCCTCTAGTGGCCCTTATCATTAACAACAGAGAAGGTGGAGGTAAGCAAGTCAGCAACAGGTAACCAACTGAACTAACACACCAGAACATTGATCCACACCTTCAGTCCACACAGGAGAATGTTAGCGGGATGCAGCTGTACATGGAGCGGGCAGAGGAGCTGGACGTTCATCCTCTTGGTCACTATGAATCCGTTCTGGGCCAGATGACTGTACAGGACACACACACACACACATACACATGCGCGCGCACACACACACACACACACACACACACACACACACACACACACACACACACACACACACACACACAAGGGCTCTACTCAGGCAGCAAGCCCAGACAGATTTAGATCCAGCTGGTTGAAAAAATGAGAAAAGGTTTTGTCTTCTTTTTTCTTCTTTCTCAAAAAAGACATGCAGCACAAACTGGCTTTAAGTGTGCACCTCACCACTTATAGTCAAACTGAGAACTCCTGATTTATGTGGAAATAGGAAACACTGTAAACACTTGAACAGACAGCGAGTTGGGCGAAGGAAACACCCTTCCTCTATTTTCACAACTTAGGAATTCAGGAAATCCTGCAGAGAGGAAAGTCATTTGAAAAGAAGCACTGACTTAATACGTTAGCCCAGGAACCTACATCCTTTTTTCAATGGCTTCTTTGACAGAACAGGCAATGATTGAGAACAACAGAGAGTTTAATGAGCAGGATGTATCTAAACACGATTATAACCTCACCTGTCATTCTTCACGCATCATCTGACTCAGTAACATATGAAAGTAATCACGGCTGGCTCAGTGTGAGCGACAGACTCGTCAGTCAGTCAGTGTAGAAGGTGTGAAAACCAAAGTCACATCCTGTTCTTTGTGAGTAACTACAGTATCAGTTCTAAAATAGAAATCGTCGGGCGTTCTGCTAACCATGCTAGTGTATATGATACAGCAAGTCCTCATTAAAGAGCCTAATGGAAGTTTGTTTTCGTTTGTTTAGTTGCACAGGTGGGAGGACCGAGCCGCCCTCTGTGCTGGCCGGTGAGCCTGCTGTCTCCAGCACAAACACCACAGCACCCTGTGGAGTCGTCCATGGAACGGTCAGACCAGACATCATCAGCCACTGAACACCAGCAGCTTCTAGTTCTATGAAACATCCATGGACTGCAGTAAGTGACAAGTGATGATGCAAGACTCACACTCACTAAAGTCACCGTCATTGATTGAAAGGTAAATGTAGGTCAAGCTGAAACAAGCTACAGATTCAGTCTAACAGTAGCATGTGGCAGTGATGGCAGAGGATCCACAGTCAGCAGGACAGAGTGAGAAGAGCTTCAGCAGTAGGAACACATACCGGTCGCTCTGCAGCACAATGGAACCTCCATACAAATTGTGTTGAGTGTGCAGAACAGAGGCGATCCAGCTCCAAGTACAAGAACACAAGGAGGGAAATATATATGTAAACAAAACTTATATAGTGGATGAATTATTAAAACGTCAATCCTTGAAAAAGCCAGTTGGTTTTAACCATTAGGACTCCAAGTTATCATTGTCTCCAGACTGGAGCCCTGATGAAGGTCCAAGGGTTGAAACATTTTACCTGGAGTGCCTGGATTGTTTTGTTTGTTGAAGGAAAAATATGTGAAACATCATACAGAGGAAAAATCAAAGCCATAGCAGTAAAAATACAGCTTTCTTATCGAGTCCTGTCAGTGACAAAATGCTCCACCGCTAGACTGACAGTTTCCTCAGCTGAATTTGTGCCATGAGCTGCGGTTACTGCTGGCAACCCTGAGTGACAAACCACAACTGAGCCGTGACTCCAAACATCAGTGAGGAGCTCCACCTACATCCTACACCTCCATTCTTCTGGTATCCTGTGATATTAAGCACCGCAGACCAGCTGAGCTGCTGAACGCAAGAACACTTGGTGGAATTCACAGATATCACAATACTGGACTGGATTTGGGGAATTAAAAGACGCCTTCACTCAGAAATACAGAATACTCTTAATACTGGAGCCTGTGTGTTCAGAATAACTAGACTGGGAAGGTTTTAAATTGAAAGGTCTGGATGATGTCAAAGGGAGTTAATGATTGTAGGTTACTGTACTGTGGTTTCCATTGTGTTGTACGTAAAGAAAAGCTATATGTTATTATTGAAACTCTCCTTGAACCTTCATTTGTATTTTTGTACTGCCCAAACATTTTTATAAGTGGTTTAAACTCTTTTAATGTAGATAATGAAGCTGTCTCTTGTACTACTGTGATAAGTATTATGGTAGTAGGTTTTTACAGTATACATTGCAACATTTAGAGCTGAATGTTTTATAGTAGACTTCAGATGACTGCATATGTTTTTCAGAACCTAAGTGCATAAAACATAATAATTACTATTAAAACTGAGTGAGTTGCTCTTGAGCATTTCTTTAATCTCCATCACACACCAGTAAGTAACATATCATCTCACTCACACGATCATCTGCTGTGTAATTAAGTTTTTATGTAAAAAAGTCTACCACCAATAAAAATCTTTGCATCTGCTTTGAATGTAATACTATTTGATTTTTAATTCTAAATGCTAAAATCAGCTCAACTTCTTAAGTGAAAAGGGTTATCTTTGAAAAATGGCCACTCATTTCAGGATATCTTATGACAGACATGAGACATACAGTAGCAATCTTAACTCTCAGGAATGTTTCATTAAATGTCTAATTGACATCCAATAAAATAAATCCTGCTATGGTAAAATACATAAACAAGGAAATCACTGGGATGTCTCGTCTGGATCACATGTATAAAAATACATCACCTGATTTTTCATGCAGGTGATTTATTGTTATTAGTCTGAAGTGTCCATGAGCTACAACAGGCGTATGAAAGGCAAAATAACTATACTGGTAAGAACATGAATAACAGAGAGTGAACGATCTCTTCAGATCTTCTTCACTTTCATTTCTATAGTCCTTGTCATTCTGTTCAAACATTCTCCTACAACTGGTCTGCGAGACATTAGAGGTGTAAACTTTGAACTTCTGTCTGTGTTCATCAGTGTTGGAAGACGTATTCAGAGCCTTTACTTGAGAAGTGTTGCTGTACTCCACTATGAGAAGGAGTCCTGCATTCAAACCCTTTAATAAGTGACCATGTTATCAAAAGTACTTTGAAATAAACTGCTGGGCAGTTTGATCTGCAGCAGTACCTCGTTTTCTATAAAATCATCCTAACTGGCATCACCGACAGTGAGAACCAAGTCTTTAAAATCTCACCTACGGTCCTGGATATCATTTTCATTTCCTTATATGGAATTCGACCATTTTCACAGAACAAATCATCTGTTTCATATGTTAAGTTTGTGTTTAAACTCTTGTCTTTATTTGCACATCAATGGGCAGACTTCAGAGAGAATCAAATCAGACGTGCTAGAAGGTCAAAGATGCCGAGCCTGCAATGTGCTGGAATGAAAATGAATTCATGTCGAGTGTTACAGCCTCACTAAAGGCTTTCAAGCACTCTTCAAAAGCACAAAAACAAGCTTTTCTATCATCCCCCTGAGATAAACGTGATACACAATGCAAAGAGCCAAGCAGCTGTATGGCATAGTGTTAGAATCTTCTTTATTTACATAAGTGTAACTTTACATTTGATGGAACTGTTCTGTTACTACACTAAGACTTTACTGTACAACCCACCAGTGGAAACATTCATTTAAATGTCATTTCAAACAGTCTCCTCCCATTATAAAATCCATGGTACTTGTACTGGAGCGCCCCGAGCAGCTTCCCCAGCAGAAACAGAGAGGGGGAAGGAAACATGTCAGTTAAACCAATTTAGGAAGGAACAATGAAGTCGCACTTTACTAACACACCTGAACACAACCGCTGTTTTCAGCAGAGGTGACACACTCCTGCTACTGGACCTACACCGTCATCACGTACAAGAGAATGTTTACAGGAAAGTAATCACAGTTGGGTGGGGCAGGTGATGAAGATCATCCACCTCTGCATCACCGTCACTTTCATCCATTCTTGGCCAGATCACTGTACAGGACACACGCAAAAGTTGTTTAGCTTTCGTCAGCTTGCAGCATCTTCTCGATCTCTTGATCCCATTGGTCGTCTTTGTTGTCCGACTCCGTCACCACCTCGTACTCCTGCAGCTCCTGCTGCAGCTCCTTCTCCCAGTCTGCTGACTCATCTGAACGTACGGGGAACAGACAAGTGTGATAAGAACACGAGAGAGACAACATTTAGCTGAAGAATCAATAGAAACTCTGAAAGAGCTAACCGTCAACAGAGGTGGCGCTGTCCTTCTTATCCAGCACCAGCTGCTCCATCTCTTTCCTCAGGTCCTCCTGGTTGATGGCCGTCTCGTCGAAAGCGTCGCTCACAAACTCGGAAACTCCGGGACTTGTTGACATCTCCTCCTCTTCCTCCTGAGGCGGCTGGGAGACACACGGAAACAAATTCAACTTTACATCTCTGTTCAAGTGATTATTAGAAAATGAGATCATGATATGAACACACATCTTCATTCTAACAGCCTTACCTTCTGTATGTCGCCGATGGAAACTGGTGGAGTCTTTGGTCTGACATTGTCTACAAACAATAACACAGTGCTGTTAATTTTACTTATGCAAATCACAGTGTGCTGTTGGCTAAATTCAGTGACCCATGGACTCCCTCTCACATCACCACTCTGTCTATGGTTTGCAAACCAGGCTGTGCACAGCAGGAGAGGCATTAACAGGGAATAAGGAAGTGGGTGGCAAGAACTGCCGACGTTGATTCCCATTCATTTTCACCTTCCTAACATCACTGTGATGGCCTTCCATCCTACAAGAGCTCAGTAATATCAAACCTTCAGCTTTAGGTTCTTCTGCTCTCAGATATCCAATCAAATGTCAGATATATGCAGCAATCTAAGACAGCAAAGGCCCTCCGAACACACAGCAAATAATCCACAAGCACTTCCTGATGGTGAATGGAAACAACTGTGGTGGAACAAGCAGGAAACACAACGCAGATGATCCTCTTTCACCACACCTTCTGTTGGAGAACAATAATCATGATTGTTCTACAATGACTTTACATAAATAAAGACTGGAAATAGAGTACAGCTGGGGCAGATGTTTACACTACACATCACACAGGTAAAGGTGTAAAAGAAGAACATGAATGTGAATGTGCCACCGTCAGAAACACTCACTGGTGATATACGAGGTGAGAGAAGACATAATTCTACATCTCTCTTCATTCAGGTTGTTAACACATTTTACTCATGTGTTTGATCTCATTTGTCCAGTAACTTTTTAAGACAGTGATGTCAGTCACATCGCGGTGCCTGAACTTTATTTTGATATTGTGTGATTGACTAATTTGCTCTTTCATTGTAAGAATCATCCTTTTATCCGGTCATAACATTCATGTTCTCCTCGGTTATTAAACACCTTACAAAGACGACGTCAAAGTTGACTGACTTTCTCAGGATTCAAAATTGGATTTGACTGCCAACGATACGAGAGGAGTTAATGTGATGCATGCTGCAAACAGCCGCAGGACTTCACTGACGGGCCGAACCGTTGGTGGAGAGGACAGAAATATTAAGGCCTGTCTGCATCTGTTCATGGCAAACTGCTGCCTGATACACTGTGTGTCCAGTACTATAATGACTGAGATCTGTGAAACAGAACTATGCTTACACGTACAATATTTCTGGAGCTTTAGGGAGTTTTCCCGTCTGTACATCCCCAACAGTGATCTGGATGTTTGGGGTGAATACACACCACCACAATAACACACAAAGTGTTAAAAAATAACCCTTTGGATTATCTCAGCTGGTATCTGAGTCTGACCTGTTAGGAAGACATCCTCAGCGTCCACCCTGTCCTCCCCGTCCTGCTGCTGCTGCTGCTGGGCCGCCAGCGCCGTGAGCTGAGCCGACTGCTTCACCAGAGACACCCGGTAGAAATAGTTCCTCCAGAAAACCTCCTCCTTCACACTGTCAGACACATCACCATCAAGTCAATCTCAGTCACTCCACAGGCACATTAAGTTGTGTCTGGTTAACACACTGCACACACTGCATGCAGCCACACACACACAGTCACAGTACTGACTGTTTTGGAACCAGGTCAAAGCGCATGCGGTTCAGGAGCTGGTCCTCCTCCAGCATCACTGCAGCCAGCGGATACATCTGCTCCATGTCGAAGTGGAACTGGACACCAGCCGGAGGGTCCCGCAAGAAGTTTCTCTTGTCCTGCATTCAGAGAACAAATGTGTAACCAACAAGAGCAGGACAGAGATAGTGTTGACAGTAACGTAGCGTATCAAATATCTGCTCACAGCTGACAGAGCGAGGATCTGCTGCTGGATCGTCTCCTCCTCGTTGTAGCCGACCCAGGGAGGCACCGCCGCTTCTAGACACACACATCAGCACACAGACATTCACTTTGACACACACACATCAGACAAAGCCTGAGTTCAGAGAGACGTTCCAACAACTATTGCTTGTCTTAGCTCAAAGATACATACACACACCTGGATCCGGAATAATAGACGCTTTGCACCGACGCTTCAGGTGCAGACGTTGGATATTTTGTTCATTAATATGTTTTCTTTTTTGTAACATGAAACTAAGAATCATTGTGTTTTTGTTGCCTCCTGCATGGAGTCCACATGCTGCAGCCCATACAGGCCAAACAAAGACAGACCTGCTCTCTGCTGAGGGCCTGTTCATCTGCAGCAGAGGTTTGAGATGAGACGTGTTCCTGCTATTATAATGTTGGAACAATTAAATATCGTTATGTAAAGAACAAAATAAGCAATAACTGATATTTTGCTGTCTAATTTTCAGCTCTAACTGTAACTTGTAACTCAAATGTTTAGATGTAATTGTTATGATTATTTTATTTGTATGCATTTGTTCATTTCTAATTGCTCTCGGCTTTATATTGGTTGTTCCCTGAACTCTGAATTGCACTAACTTGTATAAGGTGCTATATAAATGGAGTCTGACCGACTCATTGCAAAGTATTACGAGTGTTTGTTTTTTCAATGCACGGAGGAAATCATGAGTGCCGCTGATTTAAATAAAGTTCTAGCTAAGAAGTTTAGGTAGAACAATGAAAGCTGGATTTCTCTTCTGACTTTACCTGATTTCTTTGCCTTCTTCTCTAGAACAAACTTCTCTTGCTCCTTCTGGAAGTCTCCGAGGAAAGTCTGCACACATACACACAGACACATGATCAGTGGAGGAATCTGCTTGTTATTTGGGGGAAAGTGTATTATTAAGCAACGTGTCTGCAGGAATACTGCCATGATAACGTTCTGTCATGTTGAGGAAATCTCTGCACTTCACAACAAGTGAAACATCTGTTTTTCCACATTTTAGACCACAGCTGTCGTACAAATGCAGCCAAACTCGTCAGACAAGCCTGTGAAGCGACATGCCTTGTCAATGATGCCGTCAATCTTCCCCTCCTCCACGGTCTTCTTGATGCTCTGCGCTGTCTCCACCACAGACTCGGAGATCTTCTTCGTGGCAGTGGAGGCGAAGCTGAAGATGTAATCTTCAGACGGAGGAGGAAGAGGAGAAGAAGACAACAACAGCGTCACACGGTGGGACTGTCACCAACAACCTGCTGCCACATTACAACACAGCTGAACACACACGAACACCTCAGCTACGTTTAGACAGAGTGAACAGGACTTTAATGGACAGAGAGAATCACACCACGGAGAATAAACAGCTTCCTCTCACCACCCAGTCCTTTCCCCGGCTCAGAGTCTTCCTGGTTCGTCTCTGGCTCTCCATCCTCGTCAGCTGGTTGCTGTTTGTTTACCTCGTTTTGTGCCTCCACCACCTTTTCTTCCTGCTCCACAATCAGGTCTTTGTCCTCCGACGTCTTGGGGGACGTCGGGCTCTCCAAACCCAACCACGTCCCGAAACCTTTAAACATGCTGTGCGGAATAAGACGACGGCTCCAGACACAAGAGACGAGGAGCAGCAGAGGCTGTTTGGGACTTTATGCTACCAGGAACTAAACGCGCAGCACTTCTTCTTCTCTGGTTCCGTGTCTGTGAGCCCAGCTGGTCTGCGGGTCTTCCTGCCACCCAGCGGCCGTCAGGGGGGGTGACGCCTTCAGGTGCGCTCCGGGTCCTTGACTAACACTCATCACCTCAAACAGCGTCTAAAACAACAATATATAAAGTCTCAGAGTTTTCTCATGCGCCATGATATGAACGGCTGTTTCCATAGTAACAATAATAATCATAACAGTTACACTGGTTATTAAAGAAAAGAGCCACTTAGACACCAGGTGGCGATAATGAACCCGGAAATGTTTCACTGAGGACCCAACAAGACGAGCAGGAAGACACACCGGCGGACTGAAGACGGGCAGGCGGACTGAAGACAGGCAGGCGGACTGAAGACCGGCGGACTGAAGACAGACTGAAGACACACCGGCGGACTGAGGACAGGCAGGTGGACTGAAGACAGGCAGGCGGACTGAAGACCGGCGGACTGAAGACAGGCAGGCGGACTGAAGACAGGCAGGCGGACTGAGGACAGACAGGCGGACTGAAGACAGGCAGGCGGACTGAGGACAGGCAGGCGGAGGTCTGTTGGAGGTTTAGCACCATTTTATCTATTTCACATGTCTGTTATTAAGCTAGTCTGTCACTCACTGAGATCCCGACCATTCCCCATAAACCCGGTCTGAACTGCTGGAGCTTTATTTGAATGGATCTGCCGGGCGGCAAGACCGTTAAGTTGTGAGGAGACGTGAACCAGACTTCTTTTTAAAAATGAGTAACTTTAAATATAATGATTTTGAGCTAAAAACATATAGCGAATTGAAAATAACCTCGAACATTTTATGATTAATTGGGGTGTTGTGGTGAAATCGGCATATAGTGTCGGGCGGTTTATTGAGAGTTGACATAGTTGGATGATAACTTATGCAGTTATGAGGCCGTGATCGAGAAGTGGCCAGTGGCACATACCGACCTCTGGATCAGGGCACTGATCCGTGGAGCGGTCTGCCACTGTTACTGCACCGGCACATGGCGGTATGTGAGACTGGCAGGCCGCTGACTGACTGGCAGCTGAGCACAGCCTCTGATGAATGTGCACATGTAATGCCACTGGGCTGGTTTTACCAGTGCTGCTGTAAATGTATACATTTAATAAGTCTTTATTGACAGTGCCAACTTAACACATCTCCTTGAATAAAGAAATGCGTGAATTTCTGTTATATGTTATGTTGTTGGGATGTATGCATGTAGACAGTAGGGACACGTGGGATGCTTGTGATATGATAGTCAAGTAATATGTTACATTTCTGCATATAAACTACTAAGTCAGTAAAAGAGTTGTTTTTTTTAACTCATTACAATATCACAGATCCTTTAACAAAAGCATGCACCAGTTCAAACATACCGTTCTTCCAATAACTGAGACAGAACGTGTGAGTAAAGATACCTGCACATTGATCATGTGTCGACACATCCATGCTGTGCTGCTGATGTCTTCTCCATGGACTTCAGAAGTGCCGAGCTGTCACTCTGATCGACACTGGCCAGTACAGACGTGTCTTAATCTTTCAGTTCACAAGATGCAGTTCAACAGCAGTGTTTGCATGAATACCTTTTTTTTAAATCCAAAATGTATTTTACCCGCAGTTATACATTTTTTAATTGCTGTGTCGATAGTTTTTCTCTCACTCTATTCTGTTTGACTGCATAAAAAGACACAAATGTATATTTGATATGATATTGTAAATATTGAAATCCTGAGTTGTAATTTCCAAAACTAAGTAGTGCCCCTTTAATATACATTGCTCTGTATTTGAAACGTCTCTCTTCCTCCAGGTGAACAATGAAGACTCTGATGGTGTTTGATTTTGACCACACTGTGGTTGATGACAACAGTGACACGTGGGTGATTAGGTAAATACAATATTGATTGATTGAATCAATGAATTATCGCTATATAATGCATTTTTTAAAAGAATAAGTAAGGTATTGATATTTACACTGCACACTGTATAAAAGTCACTATCTGCAGTGGACCTTTATTTTTTGTCTCCTCCCAGATGCCTTCCAGGTCAGACTCTGCCGGACTCTGTGAAGAATTCCTACAGAAAAGGCCGCTGGACTGAGTTCATGGGCAGAGTGATGAACTACATAGGTGGACATTGATTATCCTGTTTGTAGGCCACCTATAGTGGCAACAATATTTGCGTATGGACATTTTATTGTTGCCTCCAACCGGCTATTTCTTCCGTCCTCTGACCGTTTTTCCTTCCTGTGCGTCCAGGAAGCCAGGAGGTCGGTCCTGACCGGGTCCGCAGCGTGATGGAGACCATCCCCTTCACAGCTGGAATGACAGACCTGCTGACATTCATATCAGAACGCAAAAGCTCCATTGACTGCATCGTCATCTCCGACTCCAACACCATGTTCATAGACTGGATCCTCCATGCGTCGGGACTCCAGGCAGCTGTCGATCAGGTTTTCACCAACCCGGCCAGGTTCAACGAGCTCGGCTACATGGAGGTCCAGTGCTACCACTCTCACGACTGCGATCGCTGCCCTGTCAACCTCTGCAAGAAAAAGGTCTTGGAGCTGTATTTGTCGGAGCAGTCTGACGCAGGTGTGGAATACGAACGGGTATTTTACGTGGGAGATGGAGGGAATGATCTCTGCCCCACTTCCTGTCTGAGAGGGCACGATGTTGCGATGCCCAGAAAGGGGTACACCCTGGAGAAACTGCTGGCCAAGCTGCAAGGTCAGGAAGATGACACCTCTCTGAAGGCTAAAGTTGTTGCCTGGAGCAGCGGCACCGACATCCTCCAGGAACTGAAAGCAGGTATCCAGTCGTAACCTGGACGGTACTTGATCCAGTTCTCAGTTGTACCTGAAGCACTGCACACATGCTGCTCTATGTGACTGTGTAAAACAAATCTTACAATATTAAGACAGTATTTTTAATTTTTTAATTACAATTTTGTTTGTAAAATGTCTTTCTTTGAGTTTCAAATCCTTGAAATAATGATTTGTCTGCGAGAGACTTTGTGGTTGAACTCTCAGTGAAGTTGAAAAGTTTGTCTTTTATCACATGCAGTTATGTTTGACACTGCATCAGACAAGATTTTATTTGAAGTATTTAAGAGTTAAATTATGATCTAGGGCCTGCTTCAGTATGCAGGTGAGTAAAAATGATGATCTTCAAGTTTACTGTAGAACTGAAATTCAGGGAAAGTAACTCAGCGAGAACAGAGTCTGCAGAAAAGCAGAGACAGCAGGTCTGATGGACAGAATGTATCATTACAGGATTTAGAGAAAAACCAAAGGGGGTGAATGCAAAATACCCAGAATGCTAAATACACAGTTGCCCTGTCTGAGACTGACACTCTACGGTCGGTTCATTTGTCCAGACCAACCAGAAAAATGACACTTTGTTGATTATTAGTGCTGGTCTGGTTCCTTTCACAGTGACATTTTACAAATGAACCAACAAGAGTAAACATGAAGTCATGCAGACTGACAGGTAACTCAGGTGTCTGGACAGTGTTGGCTGTGTTTTATATGTTAACAGGATGAAGGGGAGGCGTCCTGTACAGTGAGGGTTTGGAGCTTCATACTACTGTTGAATCGCTGTCACACAATATTTAATAGGCTTTAAAAACCGTCACAGGACATGCACAACAGTCTGAAAGACGTTCAATCTACTAATCAGGGAACATGACTGCACTGACATGCATACACATAATGATTTTACATAAATACACGGCTTGCTTCAGAATCCCACTACACCTTTACTATCCCATCTGTTGGAACACACGGCTAATGTCAACATTCAAGAATGTTGTGTTACTGCTCTTGCTTTACTTTAACCCCGCTGACTCCAGGCTCACTCTGCTCTGGAGTTCAACATGCTCTTGGCTAAAGTCGGGTGAGGACGCTCTCTGAGCCTGGAGCCGTGTGAAAACCACTCTGACTGACCCAGTGTTGGTATAACCCTATAAAACAAAAACATTAATTATATACTAATGTATATATGTGTGTGTGTGTATATACACACATATGTATAAAAACTATAATAGAATATATATGGAGCAACCAGCTAGTCTTGTTCTGTTCAAAGGTGAAATGAATCTCCCTACAGACACCTGTGAGCTCTTATTTTTTCTTTTTTGTATCATCCATATGATGGCTGAAAGTGTTTATTAGCAATGTGTAAGCGAACTGGTGCTCGAAGGAGGATTCTGTTGGCTTTGGACAGAGCTAAGCTAGCTTGGTTCCAGTCTTTGAGTGAAGCTAAGCTGAACTACTCCTACCTCTGTCTCCATATTTACCTGACATATATGATTGTGGTATTGATATTCTCCTTGAGCGATGTTTAAGTGAGCAAATAAGCATATTTCCCCCAAAACTGTTCATCTGAAGGTGGTAACACCAGGCCAGCTTCCAGGAAACTCGACTTGTGTTACCGTCCACCGCACTGAAACACAGTTTATATTCTGCCCATCAGTATTTTACGTCCTTAGAACACAACATGTTAATATGTTTATGAATAGCAGTTATCACATCAGACAGGTGTGAAGCCTTTGACCTAAATACTTTACAACATGCAAACACTCATTATGACCTTTATGCATTCAGTCCATAGTGAACTGCATTAGGCCTTTTACAGCAGACATTTGAACTTGTACAGTGAAGGTCTGACTTCAAACATCAGCGATGGCTCAGTTCTGTTCAGTGGCCCTGGCAGTGTGACGGTGAGCCAGCATGAACAATGGAGTTTACCCAGCTGTCTTTATTATCAACAGCTGTGATTGTGTGACATGACAATACTTCTTCAGTGGAAAATGGAGATTAAAGCTAAAAACGAGCTGTAACTACCATTTTTAATGCAACACCTCCACGCTGACTTGCCTTGTTTGCCTCGTAGAAAAAAAAGCTTTCCTGCCAAATAAACTATTCGTACTGTGTCAGCACTGTAACTTCATCCTACAACTGAAAGTATTTCACCTTGTTGATTTATATGATGTCTCCTAAACATTGTTGCAGTCCTTCAGTGATCTGAACTGTTTTACAGTCTCTGGTCATGTATGTGCACCTTTCTTGATTACTTAAACTAGCTGTGGATTAACCTGATCATGGTGACTCTGAGTTGTTTATACTGAATGTCATAAACTTCAATGATTTGTTAAAGCTAAATGAACAAAAGTCCAGGTGTGTAGTTTTTCTCTTTTTCTTGTCTACAATAGCCCCCAAATTTAAGTCCTGGTGCTGTTTATACATCAATCCACGCTTTCATGATTATGAAGGTCCCAAGTTTTATTCAGTAATGTTCTCCAGATGAGTCAAAACTGTCTTAGATTATATATATGGCCGTTATCCTCGGCCTTGGTTTATACTGCCTGGAGAGAGTATTTGGTTCACAACTTCATTCTGAGGATTTTCATCAACACAGTCATCAGGCAACATGTGAAATTGTATTTATTGATTCTTGTAAGTCTAATAAAATAAAAAGCAGAGACCTTTTCTGTCCATGTTTTCTTCATGTACTGTTCAAAGACTGGGTGCCAAAACAAGAAGAGAAACCCCACAGACTCTGCAATGCAATCAACCAGCAGCATAACAGCCCATTTTTATAAAATATTTGCTTTTTTTTAATAAAAAGCAAAACAAAACACCTAATCCAGTCCATTAGATGTGGAAAAGGGGTGTTTGAGCCTTCCTTACACATCCATAGATGTTCAGCACTTACTCACATTTGTTACCACTTTCAGTTGTTTTGAGACAATATGCAGAATATTGACCCTTCATTACCTTCTAAGATACAGAAGCATCTGCTGCCGTAGCACCAGACTACAGATCAGCGTCCTTCCTCAGGCTGCGAGACTCCTGAACTCGTCCTTTTCACTCCACCGTCATTTAAATGATGCTGTTTTTGTGAGTAGCACAGACAAACAGGGTGTTTAAGACGTTCAAATGTTGGCCTGATGATGGCACTACATTAAACAATAATGGGTTTCCAGAGTGATTAAAATTCATCCTGAAGCTAATGTGAAAGTCTGAACCAATAACAGCTGTTAGAACATCTCAGTCAAACCTACACGTCAGCCTCATGGTGGCACTAACGGAATCTCTCTCCACAATGTGAGGATATATTGTCTTTAACGAACATTAAGGGATGAAATAAATTCTATGCTGATGCATGAATTAGATATTGTGATTATAATGTGCTGTTGCAACCAAAACTTCAGCCAGTGATTAACTGAATAGCTGACGTATTCTCTCCTTTACGATAGGGAGATACATCCTGTGAAGATGCAACAGATTCTTTCCCAAGACTGACAGAAAGGACAAAAACAACAAAAACAAAAAACATCACCAGATTGGCACAAATGTAGAGGGATTTGAAGATGGATCTGGATCCGAATGCAGACTCACAGAGAAAGCTCTTGCCTAAGATCTAACCTGGTATTATGGTCCAAGACTCAGCAGGCTTTGTTTACTTCCTGAATTCTCTCTTCAGTGGGAAGAAGCTTTCAGCGAGGCTTGTTGTATTAAAGGGAGATGCTGAGGTGCATCAGTAACAGCCAGGCTCAGCAGTGAGGCTGCTGAACTTGGGCAACAGATCGTGGAAGTTTGGACTAGTTTACTTGGAAGGTTTTCTGTTCTGGCCCGGGAGCGGGTCCAGAAACAGCTGGTGTATGACCAGAGATTTAATCCACCATAATGTAAAGTATTCCATTCATGTCTTAATCACATGCAGTGTGGCCTATACACAACACAACCTGCTGTTTGTGCCTACAACAAGTAAGTGAATAACTAGTAAATAAAATCATGGGGTTGATTATAAGTATCTGTTTTTCCAGTCACAGTGGCCTCAGAAGCGTGCAAGGCTGAGATTCAAGTCTTGTTATGTGTTTTTATGGGAGATGTGGGGATTGTTTATCTACAAATGAATTAAACATTTTAACCTCTGTTCAAATTTTGTCACAGTTATTAAAAGGCCGACCACATTGAGTATCTAACAGCATAAACAGACTTGGATGCAGTTTTCCATTAAGAACATATTAAGTCATTAACATGCATTCATAACTTTTCAAATATATATTTTTTTACACATGAAGTAATGTTGCCAAATTTGTTGTATCAAGATATTTGTTGCCCATTTTTTCAACAGCCTGCTGTAGCTGCTGTTATTTCTACTGAGATTAATTAAGAAAAATGATGTTCCAAATTTCACAGTAGCTTCTGTAGCTTTGTCGTTGCGATAACCCTCCTGGATGTATATCTGTTGTTACTGTGAAGTTCTTGAAGCTTTGCATGAGGTTGGGTATTTTCCAGCAGCGTTTGTGGGGACAACACCATGTAAGCCTTGATCATTCCTAAACTAAACCAAGTGGGTTTTGTGCCTAAACCTATTGTGGGTCAGAATTGTCATTATTTTGAAAGAACAAATTCAACATGTACTGGTTCAAGCATCTCAAATGTTAATATTTTGCTGGTTTATATACGATTGTAAACTAAATATCTGGCATTTTGACAGTTAGGGACCATTTGAAGACACTTGAAGTCTCCGTGGACACAATAATGGACATTTTCAAAACAATTTACTGAGGCAAAACAATGAAATGCTTAATCGAGAACATTTTTGTCGGATTTACAACAATGACAATTTCCATCTCATCAAGAAGGGGTCTAGTGAGTGTTAGAACAAGATGTGCAGGCCTATCTATGAACCTTTCCTGTTGCCTTAATAGGTCTATTGATGGAAATCTTTGCAAGCCCAAAGGTCACCTGAGTGAACCCCCCACCACTTATGGACACTGTAAAGAGAGGGAACCTCTTCGCAGTGTCGATAATCTCATTTACAGCTCTAGTAAATGTAAGGCTGATGGGAATGCCAATAACAATGTCTCACATTTGATCAGTTGGGAAAATGTTTAGTACAAAATCTTATTCTGCAATAACTAATAACTATCCCACAGCAAACAGTACAGTATTTATCTCAGAAATAGAAAGCAAACGTTGGCCAATTCATTTGCTTTCCATCTGTGGTTAAGAATCATCAGGTCATCTGGATGTGACTACATCCTGTCCAGTGTGTGGTCGAACGTAAACTAGACTTTTGATTTTAAAGTCTCTGATAGAATTTTTCTGGCCACACTGACTGTCACCAGCGCAGTGTTTTATACTGAGGGCAATATAAAGGCCCTTCATACGTCACTTCATATAATCTGACTCGATTATTTTACTGACAAGAAAAATGTCATTTCTCTTTGACTTTTGAAAAGCAATGGAACCACCATCATATCCTGTGGACCATGTTGATCAGGTACGTTATTGTCCATTCACACTGATGTATTATGCTCCAAATGTGTGTGTCTGTGTGTGTGTGTGTGTGTGTGCTTACCTATAGTGCTGTTAGTGGTTTTCTATTGTGTTTTTCATGTGTGTTATGATATTACAATATTAGCGAGAGCTGTTGAGAGAAACCAGATTCTATAGGAAAACTCAACACCATCATTTAATACCACAAATGATGCATGTATACATGTTATATCACCATAACACCATTTATTATCCATGAAGTGCTGATGAATTTTTAAAGGAGCAGTCCTTGATTTCAGCGGCAACTGTCTCATTTGCACATCAAACTGAAGAATGGGGTGAGACTCCACAGGGCGCCACAGACATTTACATCACTCTTTTTTATATGCTTTTCCCAAAACGCTGCATTCTATCATAGAAAAACACCAAATATGTCGTCTTTGCAACATACATGCAGTTCAATAGTAGTTTAAAAATGTATTTGTCGTAGTCAAACAGACAGTGAGCATCTGTTTTTGATGCTTTGATGCCACAGATGGATAAGAACCGCGTCACTCAGAGGATCCAAATGTCTCTTCGTGACTTCCACAGAGCCGCCCTGAGTAGGTGCTGGACGCCCAGAGAGACTTCCACTCTGCAGGTCTCTGCACAGACGTGGCCCTGCAGGGCTCCACCAGTCAGGTGCCACCAGGTGGCACTGTGTGCTCGCAGCTCATGTGTCAGCTCATGTTCATCAATAGCCCTGTCAGGTGTGTATGAGTATCTTTTGTGTAAATGTGTATGGATGAGCACTTGTGGCAATGTTAAATGCATTAATACAAATTCATGGCAAAATAATAACAGCAGTGTACTGGTTCATATTGTGGTTCACAGCATCATGAACACATACAGTAGTGATTTAAAGGCTGTCATTCAAGTGGACAACCTTGGTTCATGTCCTGCGTTGCTCCTATTGGCAAACATCTGCTGAGCCGAGACGATGAAGCCCTGCCAGCTCCAGCAGTGCTGCTCACCAGCTCTCCCTGACCTCTGACCTCCCTGTACGAGAGGCGGGGAGAAGAACAGAGAGGAAAGATTCTTCAAGGGATCAATAAATTATCAGGAAAACCATTGAAGCCAACTGATATAGCCAGGGTCTTGTTTTCTGCCCGACTAGATGGTAATAGTTGACAGGGGAGCTGGTTCCACTGTTGTAATTTTTCTCCCAAATTGTCCCCCATGATGAAATTATTGGGAAGAATGTGGATGACCTGATTAGCCCTTAATGGATTTCAGCTGCACTTGGGGGAATAGTAGTTCTTCCAACTTGCAGAGGTTTGAAAAGCCAATATCTCCACCTTTCAAACTGAATATTTATAAATGGTTTCAATTATTGTTGTCTGTGTCGAAACAAGGTGATACGTTTGGCAGGTTTTGCTCTCACTCTCCTCTATACTGGTATGGCCTGTGTTACTACCTAATGAAGCTTACCTTCACTTTATCTCCCTCATTGAAAAATTAAGAATCTATGAATAAGCAAATATTGTTGATCAGAAGTTTAAGTACTCGACACAAAAGATCTATAACTTCACTGTAAGGTTCCTGTCTGTGTCAGTGTGCTGGAGACTTCCACGTCACATTGCTGTAAAGTTGTGTTTTTTAAATCTTGGTCCCCGGGACTTCCTGCCCTGCAACACACCTGACTCAACTGAGTGGGTCATTATCGGGCTTTAGCAGAGCTTGATGACAAGTTTGTTTGAATTTGAATCAGGTAATCAGGAGTGTTGGTGCAAAGAAACATCTAAAACATGTAGTGCAGGGGCCCAGAGGACCAGTGGCACATTACACCATGCTTAACTTCTGTCTTAAGCTAGAGTATAAAGTCCTCACTGCACGTTGTGTTGAAAAGTAGCTGGTTAGATACTAAAGCTGTGCTGTTGTTTGGTTGCACCAGGGAGACATAAGGTTCATCTCTCCTACTCTGGTTTGACGACCAAAGCATGATGTTGAACCCGAGCAGATGGCAGCTTGCATGGCAGCCACCGCCATCAGTGTCTGAATGTGTGTGTGAACGGGTGAATCTGACAAGTGTTGCAAAGTGCTTTGAGCGATCAGTTCACTGGAAAAGTGCCTTAGAAATGCAAGACCATTTACCATTCTTAATGCATTGTTTATCACTGTGTTGTCTCTCCTGCCCAATAGTCTTTGTAAAGGCTCACGGCTGATAACACATTTAGTGAAATACCTGTAATCAACAAACAACAACAGTGAATAATGTGAATGTAAGATAACGATGCTCTATTATTGGGCAGTTGTATCCAACTACTGTGATAACTAGATTGATGAAGCATTATGTAATGACATATAATAATTGTGCTTTTTTTTCAGTGTTTTTGCATCATAAAACCTACTATTGAGACCAGTCTACGTTCCTGCTGAGGGACGGAGTTTTAACCAGCAAATCAGTCAGTCAAATGTGATTTCATTCATTTATTTGCTGGTAAAGACAGCCAGAAATTAAAAAAAAATATCTGTGTAGAATGTGATCTCCCAACATAGCAGTCATTAAGAAGCTTACAGCTTCAGCCTCAGGAGATGCATGGGATACGAAGAACGAAGAAGTGAGACTGCTGTTTGGTTTTTGTTGATCCTGACACGGCTGGACAGCAAACATTTGAATCTTTCCACTCACATCTGTATTTCATGCAGTCCAAAACAATGATATTTTCTTGGGGCAACCGAAGACGTGTCCCCACTGACTTCCTGTGAGAAGACCCGCTGCCACGTCTCTCTCACGCTAACACTGACACTCTTTCATTCCTCATGCCCAGAACTAACCAACCAAACCAACGACGCCCGTGAGTTGGCAGGTCCTCGCTGTAAGAAGCTGAATCTGGGTGGGATGATGCTGCGCTTTGAAAATACAGGACAAACTGCTCCCCGTTCTGAGCCAGTACAGGGGCTATATTTATGTGTAAAATACGTGACGATTCCATAATTAATGGGGCGGGTGGCAACCCTACCTGTGACATCACTCTTGTGGCCACAAGAAAGAAGCTTGAAACATTGGACCAGGGAGGCAGCATAACACTGTTTTTCAGCCTGATGTTAAGTTACCCTTCGAGTTGCATGTTGGACCAAAGTGTCACAAAATCATGCTTGTTTGTACACGTCTTCAAATCAGATTAGAGAAACTTTCCTCAGCTTTCCAGTCTGCAACCACGCTACACATACTACAACACTGTGCACAGTGAAGCTCAACATCTCAAGTCACAATAAGAAAAACACATTTTTGAGTTGAGGTAAACTTTAAGATAAACATCACTTTGGGAAAAACAACATCCTGAGGTAACAATCTGATCCCTGCAGCAGGTACCAGGCGAGCTGCTGCAGAAAAGACTGTCAGGGTGTTAAGGAGTCAAAGTTATGCTGAATGCATGAAGCCATCCCAAAATAAGTTAGACTACCCTTGATTTAATATTCTTTTATCAAGACCATCAAGTCATTATAATAACTTCGGGATGATGTTTTGAATGAGAACACTTATCCAAATCCAAATAAAACATTTGGGCAATGTTTCTATGGTGATAATGTGTTTATTACAGGGCTTATAGACAAAGTATTCACTTCACACTGAATTAGACATCATTTTTATTACATGCTGTTGTACCTTTGCCGACGGTAGATCTACCTGCCATGCACTTTCTGCTACATTGCCTGCTGGTGTCTCTTTTGAAGTCTCTATCTATCCCATTAAAAATGATACAGTTTGACAGCGAGGAAAGGGTAAACTTCCCCTTATCCTGGTAATCCTAAGGATGGCCCCTCTACATTTCATAACTCCCCTCCTCTCCTCTCTCCTCTCCTCTCCTCCTCTCCTCTCCTCTCCTCTCCTCTCCTCTCCTCTCCTCTCAGGCTGGTTGGAGATGGAGGTCTTATCAGCACTGGGGGGTGAAGAGGAGGTGCGTCTGCTGGATGTGTGGACCACTGCTTGGACATGCTGACGTTCTCTCAGCTCCACACATGCGTCACCCTGGAGGAAGACGCCCGCAGGCTGCTCGCAGGCAGGTCAGAGATCAGCTCTTTGTATTTAGTGATTTTCTTTTCCAGTGTCTAAATTGTAAATGGGAACACAGACTAAATGAAAGCAAAGTAGTGCTTTTCTGACTAATAGTTCTCACCTGCGCTGTGATCCAGTCATTAAGGTTAGGCTCTTAGGAAAATTCTCACATGAACAGAAGCAACCAGAAAAAATCTCTGTCTTTATTTAACTGCTCTTTCCTAGGATGTGATAAACTACTCTCCTCCATGATTGCTTTTTATCAATATAAGCTATGATTGCCAAAGTCACTCTGCGCTCTATAAAAGATTCCAAAGTAATGTAATTTCAGGTGGGCTGACTCTGAACACTTGCAGGTTTCAGGAGGTGATCAAGAAAGAGGAATGTCTAGAACTGGATGTTGACAGCCTGAGGACAGTCCCAGCAGAGGAGAACCAGGAGGTGGTGGCAGAGGCAGTGGGCAGGTGGCTGGACTCTGACCCTCTACTCTGAGCAAAACATCTTTCCTTACAGCAAAATGACTTTGACAGCCTCCTGTCTACATTCACCCTAACACCCATGTTCAAACAGCCCTCCACGACGGATGAAATCTAACTCCAACGTGACAGTAATTGGGGGCTGCTATTGCCGTCCTTTGTCTGAGGTTCAGCGCTGGGACCTGTCCAGTAGAGATTGGATGCGGGGTTAAGACATGCCTGATTACTCCAAAGAGATCTATGCAGTGGCCTTACTGGGCTGTACCATTTATGTGAGCAGGGGACACAGAACCAGTAGCACTGGTGTTGGATACAGTGTGGGCGTATAACAGTGATTCTGAATACTGGGCTGAAGGGCAGCCCATGTTGACTGCCAGGGTCTGGTACTACTGTTATATTATAGGACTTGGATATATGTCGAATATGAGAGCCTACAAAGAGTGTAGGCTGAGGCACAGCCACAGCTGGAGGGTAAGTGCACCTGTGTCCTGTTTGCACTTATCGCACAGGGGGAGATATTGGGATATATAGCATTAAGCCTTGATTTGGTGTAGTAAAGTCTATGTACACTCTTGGATTGTATGAGCCAGTGTCTGGCATTTATGGAGCTGTTGTGTATCTGATGTAGAATTGCCTTCCATGTATAATCTGTGATTTCGGAACCCAGCTCTTCTGCCCAAGCCCTTCTCAATTTAGCATCGGACAATACAGAGTGGGCCTGCAGGAGTGAATATAGAGTTCAGATGGATCCCTTGCAGTTAAAATCGTGGCGGACAATACTGTCAAGAACAGTGTGTGTCGGCTTGGTTTCATAGTGTGGTAAGTGGGTCCTAATGTAGCTTCTTATTTGGAGATATCTAAAAAAATGTGATGATGAATGTAATGGAACTGTTGCAGTTGCTGGAAAGATGAAGTTTCCCCTCGTTGTACAGATCTCCAATTTTGACAATGTTCTTATCCTTCCAGATAGAGAAAATGGGATAATCTAAACCTGGAATAAAAGCATGATTTTTGCAGATAGGGCTATCTAGAAGATTTAGGAAGGATTGAATTTTCCTCCATGTTCTCAAGGTATTTAGGATGACAGGATTTGTTATGTATGATGGGAGTCTTGCCTTGGCGGGATTGTTCAAAAGTGCAGGAAGAGATGTCCTTCCACAGGCTGCCTGTTCAATCCGGAGCCAAGAAGGTTTTGAAATTAGAGTGGGGTCCACTGTTGGACTTTTGTGCCACAGGCACAGAACTGCGGCCCAGAAACAGAGTTAAAAAAACAAGGGAGGGCAAACCCCACTAAATTTGTCTTTGCATAAATGCTTCTTTGAAATTCTTGCTATCTTGTTGTTCCAGATAAATGAGAAGATGATAGTGTCCAATTTCTTGAAGTGGTATAGGGGAATATAGACCGGTAGACATTGGAACATGTATGAATCTAGGGAGAGTAACCATTTTTAGAGCATCAACACGACCCACCAGGGAGAGTGGTAGTGTATCCCAGAACTCAGTGTTATGGTGTAATTGTTAGATCTTACTTTCCCAGTTGGAATTTAAGAGATCTCCAAATTTTTTTGCGTAGCAATAATACCTAAGCTCTTAATTTGATTGTGTACAATCTTAAAGGGCATTTTGTGTAGAAACTCTAGATCTGCCCTGTCTGACAATGGAAGCAATGCACTTTTGTCACAATTAATAGTGTATCCGGAGAGGCTGCCGAAAGCGTAACAAGGAGGGAAGGGTCACCTCGGGACGCGATAAAAACAATGTCATGTCATCCGCGAAAAGCGACAGGTGGTATTTTGTCTCATATAATTGAATGGGTTTGTAATCGGGGTCTGCTCTTATTTGGCTGGCAAGCACTTCAATACATAAGTTAAATAAGTGTGGGGAGCAGGAGCAGCCTTGACAACTCTGTAGGTCAGATGGCTGCGATATCTCACCATTGGTGATAATGGAGGCTTGGGGTTGAGTATAGATGATATTGATCCAATTTATAAATTTTTTGCCAAAGCCGAATTGGTGTAAGGTTGATAGCATAAATTTCCATTCTATATGGTCAAACTCTTTTTCTGCATCCAAAGCAATGACAACACACTCCTCTTTGTGGTCATGATACATTATGTTGAAGAGACGGTGTAGGTTGGAGTAAATATGGCAGCCAGGTACGAAGCCTGTTTGGTCAGGGTGTATTAGTTTGTGAATGTGTTTACACAGTCTGTTGGACAGCACTTTACTCAGGATCTTCATTTCCATTTGGAGCAGGGATATGGGGCTGAAGGAAGACATATTTAGAGGGTCCCTGTCTTTTTTCAGTATAATAACTATGTTTGCCTGGTAAAGTGTGTTCGGCAGTTTAGAGGTTTCTTTTGAATGATTCAACATCCGTAAAAGTAGGGGGCCGATTTTTGACAAGCATGATTTATAAAATTCAACGTTAAACCCGTCTGGCCCGGGAGCTTTGTTGTTTGGAAACTGCATAGTAGCAGATGTGATCTCCTCTCAGCCTTTAGGGCCCGTGCTGCTCCAGCATCCTGTGACGGAAGCTGCAATTTTGTTAGAAATTCATTGAGATTTTCTGGAGTGACGGAACATTTAGATTTAGTCTTGGTAAAATTTAGCAAAGGATTTGTTAATCTCACCTGGAGATTATTAGTTTGCCATTCTTGTCTCTAATGTTGTGGATAGCGTGGGACGCTTGTGTATGCCTTAGTTGTCGAGCTAAAAGGCTGTGTGGCTTGTCCCGCAATTCAAAGTATTTCTGTTGTGTTTTGCAGAGCCAACACGTTTTGTTAATATGGTGTTATGTTCAAATTTCAACTTGGTGATTGCCTCCAGAGTTGCATCAGGGGTTTGCTTTCTAAGAGTTTTCAAGGTTTTCTAAGTCTCAATTTATTTCTCGAAGCTGATTATTTCCTTTTCTTTTCTTATTAGCTACAAATGATATCATATGGCCTCTTGTAACTGCCTTCAGTGATTCCCATAGGACCGAATCACTGATCTCACCGTTGTCATTTTTGGTAATGAAGTGGGAGATGTGTTTGTCTAGGTACATTTTTAATTCTGTATCTTTTAGCAGCATTGCATCAAATCGCCAGTGAGCCTTTTTGGATGTTTGTTCACCTAACTTTAGCCTCATCGACACTGGAGCGTAGTTAGATATTAAAATGGGGTGGAACATAATTTTATTGGCTATTGATAACAGTTTTGAATCCAGCAGGAAGTAGTTGATTCGAGAATATGCTTTGTGGACTGGGGAGAAAAAAGAGTAGTCTCTGTCGATCGGATGTGAGAGCCTCCATATGTCTACTAAATTTAAGCTCTCCATAATGTTTTGAAGCGTTTTTGCCAATTGTTTGCCCAGGAGTGGATCCATTATACAATTAAATTCTCCGCCAATCACAACATTATCAGACAGGTTTGGTATGCTGTTGAAAACCTTTTGAAAGAAGAGTGGGCTGTTGAAGTTGGGGCCATATACATTTACAAGTGTTATTGGAATAGAGTTTAAAGAGCCAGATACAATTAGAAATCTCCCTTCAGGGTCAGCTACAGTGGATGAATGGATAAAAGGGACATTTTTCCTGAACGATATTGCCACTCCTCTTGCTTTGGCACTAAAATTAGCTTGATATATCTGGTCTATCCAGCTGACCTTCAATTTGTTTTTAAATTCATGTTTGACATGGGTTTCTTGCAGAAACAGTATGTCTGCTGATAGGATTTCAAGTGTGAAAAAAACGTTGGCACGTTTCATTACATGACCCAAGCATCTCACATTCCAGCTCACCATCTTATATCCCTCCCACTGTGCATTAGTTGCTGGTGTCTTATGTGCAGTAGGCGATTTGAGGGGGGATGCCGTCCTCCTTGTTAGCAAAATTACCAAAAAGCATCCCCCTGTTAACCTGCCATCACTCTCCGTCCACTAGTAGCAGATAGTGTGTTACAAATCACAAGTGGTCGCGATCAGCTCCGGCGCACAGTGAAGTCAAGCCGGGCATGGCTGCTTTGCAATCCGGCTGCCCGGTTTCTGTTTGAAGAAAGCTGCAACAAGTTGCACAGAGCAGATCGCGCAAACAGGAAGTCAGAGACACAGGAAAGGCATAGAGCATCCGGTCAATTTTCAAAATAAAAGGCCCTGTACAGACTCCCGATTGTATAAAAACGAACAAATGACCAGATCAACAAAAGTTTGCTATTTATGTTCTAAAACCAAAATGTTACTTTTTGTTAGCATTTTAAGTGTGTCTGTTCAGAACATGGTGGCTTTGTGATGTTGCCAGTTGTCATTGTTGTGCTGGTTTATAGTTTAACCATTAGTGAGGCAGCTGTTACATTTCCTGACACCAGCTGTTTTATCCCCATTCAAACGCACTCTGCTGGACAAACTGTGTCATTACACCAGTTTTTAATTACCCCAAGCATGTTACATTATTTAGCACTATACTTTTTAAATATAAGGCTTTAACCAACTTTAACCTTAAACCAATGTTCATTGTGTGTCCTTCAAGGAGTTTAGACGGTAAAAAATCCCAAAGGATCATGTGGGTCATGTAACTTAAAATAACCCTGCTTGAAGTGTATTGTGAGAAACATGAGAAAACCTGCCTGAATAAACTCAGTCCACTCCCCACAATTTAAAGGTGTATTTACTCATTACTTTAATACAGTTATAAAAAGACAAAGTGTAGTAGGGAGAGAAGGAAGATAACTAGATAAAATGGAATTGTAGAATTAGAAATGTCACGTTATGGTGTCCTGCAGCAATGTCCTTTGGGAGGTGTGCAGGTGTGTCGGGGCAGGGTGGTGCTCCCATTGGACCATCCCCCCTATTAAAAATTAACAAATCACCCACTGCTTATGTGGTATCATCAAACAGATATAAGAGGTACAGGTTGCCAAGAAACAAAAAAAACATACAAGAACTAACAACCACAACATAACTGGGTAACTACCCCAAACCTGGTACCCTCCCTGATAACAAGCTTGGGGTGTCTGGGATACACAGTGAACTAAGGAGACCAGCTCTGGCCAAACATAACTCTGCATGACAGTATAACATAAATGGTAACACAGTTAACGTTGATTTTCATTTTCAGCCCCAGCAATTATTCTTAATAAGAGATTAACAGATGAATGTTGTGTTATTGCTGGAAGCAAAATAGTTTCCAAACTTTCACACTTAGTCTAACACTTATTATCATTAGTTTTGTTTTACTTTTTTTAATTGTGAAACATATTATAACCGTACTTCGCCTCCACTCACGGGGAGTGGAGCAGGATGTTGAAAGTCCTACAGACCTGGGACACTCAGGCGCAGTCTAGTCCTGGTAAAGAGACTCACGATGGGAAGCAAGGAAGCGGTCGCGATCTGCTGGGTCGGAGAATGTGCGGGACGAGCCATCCACCATCATCCTGAAGCGGGCGGGATGAAGAAAGCCGTAGCGGATTTTAGCCGCCTTACATTTCTCTCGTACCCCGTCGAATTGCTTTTGCTGGCGCATAGTCTCTTGAGAAAAAAGAAAATCTTTTCGTTGTTGTATAGGAAGGGATGGTTCTCGCTGGCCAGCCTTAGGATGAGGTCCTGGGATTGTGGATGATGCAGCCTGGCGGTAAGTAGTAGGTCTACCTTCCTCAGCGCCCTCTGGGATCCTGACAATTCTGATGTTTTGACATCTGGACCTGGATTCCAGGTCTTCCAACTTCGCTTTCATATGTTTGTTGTCCGTCTTAAGGTCTTAAGGGCGCTGCAGAGTGACTCCAGTGCATCGATGCAGCTATCGTGGTTAATGACACCAGACTCAAGCGTCTGGAGCCGTTTCTTGGTCTCCGTGACATTTGACTGGAGCTCTTGTATTTGGGTTGATAGGCTGACAAATTTCTCCTCTAGGTTTTTATTCAGATTGCTGATTGTGAAGAGCAGGTCAGATGGTGACGGCTCTTTGGACATTGAAAGCGTGTTGGCTGAATCCCCTGCTGTAGCATTAGCCTCGTGGCTTCTAGCTAGTTCACCCAACTTTTCAAGTTTAGGAGCCATGGTGGTGGGATTTGATTGGAAAGTGTGGGAAAAATGTGTTTTAGTTTGGTTATTAGTGGACCTGTCTAAAAAACACGTCTACTCCATTGCGTGTCTAGTCACGCCCCCCCTGATAACTTAGTGGACAACCAGTCCTACCTCTTCATTTTTGATTGTGATGTTTTTATCACATGTCGTGTTTTGTTTTTACAGTTGAATTGCATGTAGGCCTAATTCCTTTTTACACACTGACCCTGAATTTCTCACCACTCACCAGCAAACTAAGTAGTGCAATGAACCACAGGTGATGGCAAGCACAGGTGACCCTTTTTATTTCGAGATGGATTGTGACAAAGGACGGGTCGGATAGGAGAGGAGAGGATGCCAGGACGGCGGGCACCGTGATCCAGAGGACGTCAGTGCCAGGACAGCGGACATCAGGAACGGTGGACGCTGAGATGGTGGGCGCCAGGATACCGAGGACGTCAACGCCAGGGCGGCGGACGCTGAGGGCAGCGGGGGCCGTGACACCAGGAATGCCGTGTGTTATGGACGATAGACTGATCAGGCATCACCACAACAGTGATTTTTCTTTTAAGTTTTAGTATTTTAAATGGTACCATCGTTTTATTGAAATAAATCATTGTAAATGAATATTAGTCTCCTGATGGTGTTTTAACTCTGCTTCCCCCGATTTAAAAGAACTGGTGTGTTTTTAGAGTCCGAGGCTCTTTGTATAAATCCTAGGCGGTGTTGTCGGTTTTTAAAGTTAATTTTATTGATCTTAGACAGGCCCTGAATTGGAGGTTGGGCCTGGCCATATACTGCTTGGATGCTGCGTTGCTGAGCTGCTGCTGCTCACTCTCGTGGTCCCTGCTGGTAATTATCAGTAAATATGATAAAAATAATGATTTTCCTTCTCCCCAAAACTGCCCCTCACTTTCTACAGATGCAGACATTTAAAACTGTAGTGAAATGTGGCTATGTTGTCCATACGACTGTCTACGGGTCGTTTTCAGATCTATTTTTGCAGAGAACTGCGTGCATCCTGCGGTAGAAATAGGTGAGATGAGGCAATGCAACAACGCTTTACATGCATGTGAGAAGCGTGTCTCAGTCATGTTTAGTGCAGCACATTAGCACCAGTACCAAACTGCAAATGTTCAGTTGATCAGACTTTACAGTTGTCACACATCACAAACCAACACCATGGTGAAAGTCTTGACTGTTCAGTGTTCTGCAAACAGACCTTGCTAACATGATTAGCATAGTTTGTTCATTATCATTATTTTTGGGAAGAAAAGTTTATCTGCCTTGTTGCAGAGAGTCAGGTGAGAAGATCAATGCCAATCTCATGCAAAATAATGTGCTAACTGATTAGCTTAGGTTAGCATAAAGATGTAAGACACAAGACATCCGCTTGCTAAGAATTGGTCCAACACTTAATAATTACTAATAATTACTAATGAGTTAGCTGCAGAGGTACTGGAAGAATTAGGAAGGAGTCAAAATATAATGCAGTGAGTGGGATGCAGACTCTAGCCACATTCATATCTATCAAATATAATATCATATATCAAATTATGATCGGATGTACAGTTTACGAAATTAGAGTGCTATCAATCTTCTCGTGTATCTCAAAGTGAATAAGCCTTGTCACATTATTTCTATTAACTGACACGATCCTGTCTGTTTTACAGGGGTAGAGAACACCACAGTGGTAATTGGCGTCAATGGCAGCTGTAGCCACAACAAGATCCAGAGTTACAAAGTGGACATAGACTAGTGGAGTAAGTATCCTAACCACTTGACCCCATCCATGTAGTTCTGAATACAACATCTAATTTAAATAAGTTAGCAAGTTCTCAAGGGTAAAAAGACACCTGATCCTGATTGTACATTCAGAATGAGGGAACACCAGAATGAGTTTCCAGGTTATCCTTTATAATTCAATTAATCCATATTTACATACAAATGCTTGGATTGAAACCCAGTTCCTGTCATGTAGCTGCTCCCTGCAGAGTATGGGATGTGCCTGGTGTCTTTCAACAGCAGCCTGTACCTGGTAGGGGGCCGGACCACCCTCTCTGAACGCTTCGACCCAGACACAGAGGAATGGATCCCGCTTGCCAGCGTGGAGGAGAGCAGGATAGAGTGCGGGGCGGCGACCATGCTGGGCTGTGTGGACGTCACTGGGGGCTTTTCCTGCTTCAAAGGGACCTCTCTGCAGAGCATGGAGAAATGTGAACCTCACAGAGATACATGGGACTTAGTCAGAGATTTGCCGGAAGCCACTCGCTTGCATGGCTGTATCTGTGTTTATGATGGCACGTAGTGTCAACAGGCTAAAGGTGAGCCATCATCAGTTCCTCTTGGAACAGTTGTAGTGCCAAACTAGGGTGAACTGGTTTAATAGCTCCCTGCCAGGCAGTGATGTGCCAGCTGGTTTAAGTTTCACTGTGGTGTATGTGGTTCTGCCAGGGTTTGTCTCCTGCACTGACTCCTCTTTGAACGTAAGATTGTTTCTATCCCTAGAAAATCTCCTCCAACAAGGCCAGTGTGCTTCTCAGGGTCTGGCTCCTAGGTGTCCTTAAGCAAGTAACTCCAAATCAATTTAGAGTTTGATCTATTCTGAAAAGGAGGCAGTGGTGTGTGCGTGTGTGTGTGTGTGTGTGTGTGTGTGTGTGTGTGTGTGTGTGTGTGTGTGTGTGTGACTGTGCTGAGAGATAAGAAAGTAAAAGAAAGAGATAGATGAGGACAGATTGACAGGCAGGCCGTCCAGCAGATATCAGGGCCGACACAGACGAACACTCTTTGGTCATCTGTGTCTTTCAACCTAATCCTTATCTGATCTGAATCACAGGTAGCTTCTGTCTGTGTGGACTCACACCTACCAGCGCTGACGAATAATACCATCCAGAGGAGAGTAATACTACAGTAACACCTCTGAAACTCCTCGTGTCTCTGGAGATGAATTCTGTGTGGTTTGTCTTTCAGTTTCTTGACTTGATTGTGCATTATTACTTCACTCTTTATAAACAACTCGACAAAACTACTGCTAAAAATGATGTTGACTTGATGTGATTATTTTAATCATTATTGTTAGCCATGCTGTTGCTGTGGCTATTGGGATGACAATGTGATTAGTTGGTCAGAACTGTTGGATAGATTTCTTGTAAGTTTATCCCGAGGGGGACATTTTACGTCCCTGGAGGATGAAGCCCAGTGATGTTTGTAATCCCCTAACTACCTCTAGCACCACCAGCAGGTTGACATTTACATTTTTCAGTGACATGTCTCTTCAGCTTTTGGATTGGTTGCCATAATATTGGCGGCAGACATCTGTTTCCCTCCTTAGGATGAATTCTGATGACTTTAGTGATCTCTCTGGTTGCATACGGTGTCACAATAAGGCCATCAACTCAATATATGCAGAAGCTTTGTTTATGACCAAACCATACAAAACTAATGATTCTCCCATCAGTCTCAGCTGTATTCAGTGCCAATTAACAAGTGATGGCATTTCTAACATGCAAGATGATTAATATGGTGAACAATCTGTCTAACATGACAACAGTGTTTTACTAAAGCTCTGACTTATGCTGCCTTCCAGACGACTCGGAACTAGAACATTTCTGACCTCCTACGAGAAGAAAACCATGGGATGCTTCTGGAAGTTGAAATGAGTGTTTGTGAGCTAATCCATCTACCATGACTTTATGAGAGAGCAGCTGTCTGACGTCATAATGGCAGCATCCATTTGGAGGGGGGTAAGATGTATTTGTGGATGACAGTATTTGTATTAAGCAAGTGAATGTAATATTTAGATTTGTTCACAAGTATAAAAGTGCTGTGATATGCTGGCGTTGTGTATCTGGAGCGTTTGGAAGTCAGAAGTTTGAAATTCCGACCTCCAACTTTGAGTCTTTGTCTTGATGAAGTTTTTATTTGGAGTGAATTGTTCGTCACTGCCGCATGGTGTCTCAAACTACCAACGCTAATATTGCAATTTTATGTTTTAGTTAATTTCATTTTTACACTGATCAAATTAAATATTATACCACCTGCTTTATAGTGTGCAGGTTCCCCTTGCGTCACTATAAACAGCTCTGACACATCGAGGCAGAGACACAAGACCTCTGGGATTGTCCTGTGGGGTCTGACAGCAGCGGGTCCTTCAGGTCCTGTTGATTTGGGTCGGGTCCTCCATGGAACAGACTTGTTTATGCCCATCCCACAGATAATTTAAGGACTGGATCAACGCCTTGGGTCATCCCCGACCAGTTTCTGTGGTGCCATTGGGGAATGCTGTGGCCACGAGGATGCTTACGTAGTCTACATCTGTGTTTGGGTGGGTGGTGCATATCTAAGGTTTCCCAGGAGAAAATTGCAATGTTATGAGATAATCAGCGTTAATCACTTCACTTCAGTGTTTTTAATGTTGTGGCGGATCGCTGTATACTGTATATTGGCCTAATGTGATTCCTTGGAGTGTAGTTTGTTGGTTAAATGACAGCAAGCCTAACACTGATTTTACTTAAAAAGAAGATTAGTGATTGATCGATATGGAAACAGAACTATTACATTTGAAATCTGCAATATAATTAAAGTGACACATATTGATACATGTGCAGGTGCAAACATGGCATTGGCTGCAATATAGCAAATATACTATTATAAACCGTGTAAAACCCTATTAGGTATGCACAGATCCCAGTTCGGACTAACATGACAAATGCTTACCCTTTTCCACCAATTACTCGAAAGTCTAAGCTCATTGTTCTCTTTGACAATAATGGCCCAGATCTAAATCTCCTTGACCCATTTCACGTCACCCTCCACTGCTGTGTTCTTAAGGCTGAACGCCAGACTCTTTCTCCGCTCTTTCTTACAAGTCAGGTGCCCTGTGGCACAGTGTGCTCTTCAGGGTAATGACCAGAAGATGCCAGGGGATGGCAGTGTTGCTCCACCATGAATCCCAGGATCGGCTTGACAAGATGTACAAAGTCTATGTGAGTAAGAATGGTGCCGTGCTCTTTTGAATTTTTCTGCCATTTTGAAACCAAACTCAGAGGAGCTGTGCTCTTGACAAGCAAGGACACGAACAATTGTAAAATCAATAAAGAGCTGATGGACAAGAGAAATCTCGGTGAATTACCTGTGGATGTAGCCTGAGCGAGTGTCCATCCCTCATCAGTTATGTGGTGGAGGGTGAAGCCTCCTCGTCTAAACTGCTTTCACTCAAAGAATGCAGTTCTCCAACCTTCTGATGGCCGGAAGTCTGTAACATTCACCACCCCTGTCAAGTTGCCCTTGAGCAAGGCTCTCAACCCGGAGCAGATGCGGGGTATACGCTGCTTTATTACAGTTTACTTTACCATTGCTAAGCAACATGCATGAAGAAGGAGGTAAAATGTGTCTTAAATTATTTGACCCATGAAGGCAAAAAGTTCTAATGACAGCTTAGTGTTTGATTTTTAGTATAATGCCTCTTTACTAGATGTATTTGTTGTATATATCGATTGTGGCAATAACAGCAAGCCACGGTGGCTCAAGAGGATAAAAGGGTTGAGGGACTTGAGCAGATAAGATTGGCGGTAACTGGTTGTCAATAGAGGTTAATGAAGGTCAAGCATTATTTATTGAATTAATGTCTCTAAGAAGAAAATAAGGAGGGTCATTGAGTCAAGTCCACTTGTATAAACCCAAAGTTTTCCATATTTCCTCTTTTCATCTCTCCTCTCATCACAGCTCTGCTCAATGCCCCGATCCTTATTGTTTTCGCCCACTTAAAGCTGATAATGAAATGTATGCACTGGGCGAAGCAGGCGATTAATCAGAGCAGATGTGTATCTAGGTGAGTGCCAGAGCAAGTCTCTAGAGCGCAGCGACCTGACGGCTCGGAGCTCCACACTGGCTTTAGGAGGGAAGCCGAGCCCTCGCCTCTCGCCCCGTGACTGTCACTGCCAACGTACGTGCCAGCCTGCCTTATTACAATTAATTAGCCGGTGCCGAAATGTCCTCACACTTCAGAGGCGATCATGTCTCGTGTTGGCCAGCGAAAAGGCTGCTGGTGGGCTGCTGTCATGTTTGCTGGCCTGATAAATCTGGGATGACAATTTAGTAGCACAATATAGAGATTTCATCCTTGAGGAAACACCACAGTTGTTCCCCTGTAATGTTGTACATGAAAATTAAATTATAAATTGTAGGTAGATTGTTACAGTAGTCCTTAAAATATTTTCTGTCCTATAAGGTATCCTCAGTTATTCCAATTATAGTTTTACAATCATATCTGGCATCTCAAAGGGGCACTATGTAGTTTTAATATATACAATACGAATGAGGTAAAAATGCAAAGAGCACTGTTTAAACAGCTCCTTTGAGAGCAGAGATACAATGTGATTTACATGGGAAAATCAATATATTTAAAACATGTAAAAGCAAAACATGCAGGTACAGAAAATGAAAAAGATGAAGATTTACTGGGAGTGAAATATGATTTTTAAAAGCCAAAATACACAAATAAAATAGATTAAATAAATTATGAAAATATATAAATCCATAATTAATAAAGCATGTTTGAAATTAATAAAATAAATTTCCGATAGATTGATAATTGATTTAAAGTATCGAGCAGATTCTGCATTTTTCAACAGTTTTATCTTTATAATACTTTACAATATTTCTGAAATCCTCAGCAGATGTTACATGTAGGATTTGGTTTCATTCTCCTGATGTCTGTTTGCAGCAGTTGATCGTCCTGAGGGCCTCACCATGAACCTGTTAGTGTTCTGCTTAATATTATCATTATTATATTGTTATTGCCTTCTTTGTGCCTGAAGAAGAATTGCAGCTTTTAAAGCCGGATGCCATTCAGTCCACTTTGCTCATCACAGACTCAGAGTTTTCAGAAGTTGGCAGGAGCAGAAAGCATTGATTAGTTGATTACTTGAAATGGAAATGATGATAAAACCAGTATTTGGTTTCCTAAGGCAAATACATTATGCTTAACTTGCTGCTTACTGAGATGTCTGGATTTCACAGACTTGACTTCTAAGTATTTTTATTAAGAATGACCTTTAAGTGTTACATCAGAGTGTTTATGTGTGAGCTCCAATAGCCTCCTGCCTGCGAGAGGCACAATGATCTGTTTTAAAGTATGTTGTAGACAGAAAATAAAAACCATCACATTGAAGAAGATTATAAGATTAGAGTTTTCAAATTGAAAGCTAATTAGGTTTATAGACACCCGAGGAAGCCAAGCGTCAGTGATTGAGGCCTTTGTGCAAAAAGTTAAATTGTCCTACAAAGTGAGATGTTGCTTTAAATATCTGATATTGCAGATGAGGGCTGTCTATACTGCAGCACGGAGGCAATAATGCACCTGTTCACAGTCTCCGCAAAATGTCCTATTGCACCGTTGGAGTATGAGCAGGACTTTGAAAATGATGTTAGGAGGAAAATGAGATAAATAATGAGTTGAAGCGGGAATGATTTGCCCTGTGCTTGAGTCAAAATCTGATACAATTTTGAAGACCAGGCCTTCACAAACATCATCAACACATATTATGACCCGTCCTCTCTGTGCTGCGACTGCCCTGAGAGGAGACAAATCACAATCAGACCACACAGTCTTATTTGAGGAACAAGAGACGATGCATTGTTATTGGTGTCACAGTGTCTTCACTAGACGTGACTGTGTTAAAGGTGTCTTTTTCTTGCCCATACTGACCTCCACCTTTCACTCGCTGTCATCAGTCAGAAGTGAGTGTGACGCATTGCTTGTCAATGGGGAAATACTATTTGCTTCCAACGGATGTGTCTGTGGATGTGTGGGAACTGAAAGTACCATCAGTTTTCTGATGCAAAGCAGATATTTGCCTTTTTGTGGCTGAGCAGCGACCAGGGAGCTGTAGGCCGGTTCTGCAAGGAAACACCGAATGATCAAAGTACTTTGTGGTGAGAATTTAACACAGATCATCGAATGTCTCCCATCACATGACATTAAGTAAATCAAGGTACCGGCAGCAGTCTTCTTCTTCCCTTCATTTCCTTCTCTGCGGGCTGTCGCTTACTCTCTGCTCATCTGTACATCTATGACCTCATAATCAGTGTCACTCAAGACACCACACACACACACACACACACACACACACACACACACACACACACACGTATGTTAACTTACTGGCTGGTTTTAACATTTTAACATTTAAACGTACTAAACCGGAACCTAAACTGAACTAAACTAAATGCCCCCAGGTGTGATTATATGTTTATACCTCATCACATGTACATTACAATACTGTAAATTGCTTGGACTCAAGCTTGGACTTGGACTTGGACGCTGTCAACTACTTGCTCAGCAGCACAGAAACATTAAAAAGAGAATGAAAACAAGCATTATGATTATAAGGACATTGGACTTCAGTCTTCAAACTCGTCATCCAGTATGTTTCAGCACTGTTGCATTTAGTTCTATGGACTGTGACTTTTTTATGATTTCATTAATATTTTTTTTGTATTTTAATCTCAAAGTGTCCTCCATTTATTGTGATTTCTTTTGGCTGGATGATTGTGAAAAACTCGAGTTGTGCTTCAGAACGGGAACCTTTTGTGTTGCAAATTCTCTTTGTCAAGCTTTTGTTCAAGACCAAGCTGCAAAATAATTGTTAATAACTTGCAGTGATAATTGTTTGATCAGTGCAAGTGTATTTGTGGGGTCCTGTAAATAAGACAAAAAATGAGGGATAATCAATCAATCAATCAATCAATCAATCAATCAATCAATCAATCAGTCGTGTCTTTGTTGTACCACGGTATTGTTCCGTTGGCTATGTGGTGAGTTAATTGCAGCTGTGTTTAGCATTATTGCCAAAGCCACATTTTCCCGGGGAGACAACAAAGTATACCTTTTCACCAAACGACATCTGATGTTCTGATGCACACATATTCTAGTAAATGAATAATGAAGTTGGGTGGAAGTTAACTGGTGATTGTGGTTACAGCAAATACATAATTTTTAAGGGTTGGGCAGCTAAAAACGGGATTAGGGTTGAGTGGTTCAAGTTGGGCATGCTGGAGTTAACCTTCATTAGTCATAGGTCAACCAAACGGTGACCCAGCTTGTTAGGTTAAGCTTTTGTTAAAGCAGCCTTAATTGATTGATTTTTGCCACTTTGGAGACAGGCTGAGTACATCACGTGTTTATCAGAGCCTTTTCATTAATCACAGCTGTCTGTAGTGTTTGTTACAAACTGGATGAGAGCTGAAAGACTCAACCAAAACAGTAAAGTTGTGGGCTTTGAAACCAAAACAAAGATGCTAAAACACTCTGAGCTGAACGGATCTCTAAAGCTGTGTGTGTTAATTCTCTGTGAGCCCACACTACAAGTGATCCCTCACTAGTACTCATATGATCCATGTTTAAAGAAAGGCAACTGTAACGCTTGGTTAAAGGTGCAATATGTAAGAAATAGTCACCTGCCATGATCCTTCTACAAACACATGTATGGGGTCTCTGCCCCATTGTAAAAAAACAAGTGAATGTGCAATCCCAACTCAAGATTTCTCTTGTCTAGTTTACTTACCAGTCTAGAGAAAATGTTGCAAGTTCAGCAATAAACTTCATCCCTTCCCTCACCAAAAGAGTTGTCTCCAGCAGTAGAAAGCAGCACCAGTGTTACTTTACTCCACAACACTGGCCGCAACATCTATTTCTGTCACTTCTGTCCTTTCCTGCTGAACTTGGTTTCTTGCCAGAGGAGGGTGGTTAAAATAGTTGATTGCTAAGAGCTTCAGCCATTGTTGTATTTGCTGTTCCATTCATTAACCACCTGTCCTTAAATGGTCTAACGATGGTCCCTTCAGCTTGATTAAAAAGAGGTTAGAATACGCCCTCAGGGCAGCGCTAACTGAGGACTGAATGCTACAGTGACTATCACCTCTTGAGGTACAAAGTGGTCTATGATACAAGGTTTAGCATGCTAACTTAAGCAAATATTTCTGAAAGATATGACATAAAGATCAATGACATGTAAAAACTGTCTTCACCTCCTGTTTTGATAATTACATTTTTTCTTTTTACATACAGCTCCTTTAAGGCAAAGGGAAGAACAAGGGTAAGGTCCAAAAAAACAGGTGTTCTGATTTCCCTCAGTTAGCACTGACAGTTCACAGAAATCATTACTTACATTGTGATGTGCAGAATCGTCAAATAGCAACATAAGTATATAGACATTCCTTTCGCTAACTGTAGGAAACTATGCTAAATAGCCATAGCAGTCTGCTGGCAGTGTCAAACTAAAAGCCTCAAAATTACTGTATGCATTAGCTTCTGTTTTGTCTTTTCATTCAAATACTTTGCACATTCATATGGAGAGACATTTTGCCTCATAAGCCATGCGTATTACTCGTAATTTTTCAATTTCCTTGTCCAGAAAATTCCCTGAAACACAACACTGCTGCGCTGCAAAAGTTGTCACGGCTTTTTAAAAACACCTCTGTTAACAAATCAAAGAAACTGTCTCAACCAACAGGGCTGGCAAATAAACTGTGACATGTGGTATACTGATAGCAATTTGCAATATGTAAAGTACAATTTCTTCAGTTTTACTCCATGAAATACTTAAAATGAAAAATAGCATAAGTGCGATTCAGGTGAAAAAAGCCAAATACCATCAGATACGGTCATGCTTTGTAAACTGAGATAAATATCATATATTCTATATATTGTGCGCAGCCCTGTTAACCAAGTGTGAAATCATTGTAGAGGTCTTCAGGCTGAACTCCACAGAGCTTGACACTCAGCAGGCCAAGGCCCCCTGGGAGATCTGCCACCAAGGGAACTCTTCCACAAGTGGAGGTGGCCAAGCAGAACCACAGTACAGGTTGGTGAGAGCCTCATTCTTGAACAGTTCTGCTGCTTGCTGTCACCAGAGGTCAGAGTATGGATCAAGAAACATGACTCACATGGCTAAAAAGTGGTGGTGGAGACCTAACTTGAAAGAAAAACAAGACCTTCTTCTGGTAGAACCAGCTGAAGCCACTGGAGCCATGTCATCCCCAGGTTGAGCTTGAATCGAGACAGAGAAGGCAGCAAGTAGGAGAAAGAAGTTCTGTTAAAGGCACAAATCTCAGTACCTGAAGTAAGGCACATAAAGATTATCTCCCCGATTCTAAAAGAATGCAGCAAAATGCCCTCCTGATGCCCCTGTGTTATATAAAACATGATAAAGTGCTCTCTACGGTGGGCCGGTTTGCAAGGAAACATGATAAAGTGTCCTATAGGGAGCTGTTTCAGTGGAGACAATGTGCCAAAGTGCCATAAACACTGCACTACATGCTAGTTTGTTTCACCATGAATGCATTACAACTTTCTATGTGCTAGTTTTCCTGCTGCAGCAGCTGGTGCCCTTTTTATTTTTCTCACCCCTGCCCTCAGACAGCCTCGGTCCACCACTGGTCCCAGCAGCAGGTTCAGTATCAGAAGTGTGACAGGCTCTAGTCCAGAAGAGAGACAACCAACCCCCAAAGCAGAACCCCCATTTTCAAAGTCAGGAAGAGTGAAGTGCCACCTTGTAAAGAAACAGTCCAGCATGTTTTGTCTTTCCTCAGGAGAGGAGTCTGTGATAGATGACACCAGATGAAAATGGAGCTGTTTACTTAGTGAATGAGACAAAATTGAGAAGTGGTGTGATAAGGTCGCACTAAGATAACAGTCTGACCGTGACCAATCTGGATTGGGTAGCACAAGATATTTGCAAAAAGTGATTTTCTAAATCTGGCTGCATCATTAAAACATGTATTTTCAAAAAAGAAGCTCTTAAGATTTAGGCAATACATTTGTTTTGGTTTAAATAACATCACATCACTGCATTACTCCTGTAACTTCCAATACTAACATACCTTATGTTACCAAAGTTACTTACATTATGTTAGGGTTAGGGGTAACTTCACTTTGTCACCCGATTTAAAGAACTCACTGTTGGCTTCTGGTTTCACACTGGATATGAACAATGGCCCCCTGAATGAAAGTCCTGTGCTGCCCTCCGCCATCCCTGACTCCCTCCATATTAATACCTTTGCACTCTATTTTAACTGCTACTCCTCACTTCCTCCTCTTAAGCTGTAATGATGACCTCATCTTGTCGTCATCTCAAACAAATATCAATAAGGACGTGCTTGAATTTTCAGCCTATGGTAGTTTTCCTGCTGAAGCCAGGCTCGTTTAAACATGTACATCATTTGTTCGGAAACCACTGCGGCAGCAAACCTGCACCACACATACTGAACCACCATCATATGGCCGCAGTCCGGTTTGGTTTAAGCAAGAACCTTACCTGGTTAGATTTAGGAAAACATTGCTGTTTGGGTTAAATATCTATCTATCTATCTATCTATCTATCTATCTATCTATCTATCTATCTATCTATCTATCTATCTATCTATCATCTACATGATATAATTTAACTAAGTTACTAAGCTGAAAGAATTCACTGATGACTTTTGGTTTCACATGAACATGAGCAGCGGTCTCCTGGGTGGAAGTCCTGTGGTTGCTCTTGAGCCATCCATCGAACTGGTTGTAATAAGCTGCTGTGAGAGAGCCCTTACACCACTGTCCAATTAAAAAGCAATCAACAATTTAAAAAAAAGTCACTGCAGCATCATAAGTTGTAGCACAACCCACACGAGCTACAGTTGTAAGAGTATGAATGATATAGAAAACACATTTTACTTGCTTTGTTCATATCAGCGTACTAAGAGAAATACGTCTCTGAGAGCTTGTATCAATCATTCAGTTTAGACTGAGTGTTGATGTGTACTCTACTTGTACCGTAATGTAATACTGTTATGTGTAAAACTCAATGTAGGTTAAAAGGCTTAGTTTTTAACTTACGACGAGCTGCTGCTCCAAGACTTAAAAAAACCCAAGAAATGAGTTTCCGACCTTCCCACCATTGCTCTGTTGGCAAGCTGATGGCACACACATAGACCAAACGTATTTCTTCTGGAGAACTACCATTACATGCAAAACTGAGAGAACAATCCAGTTGTTACACTGTTGTTTTGTTCAGGTGAGAGTGATGCTTCTCTATACAAGTTCATGTCTACAGAGAATCCCACACCCCACAGTGGCTGGCCCTCAGGCCTGTCTCGGGAGAGGCCAGGTTTCTCTGACCTTAATAGAAAAAGTTCTCTCATGCACGGAATCAATTTCAGCAGCTTACCTGGTGACGCTGTCATCTTCAGACACTCATGGCCACAGCACTCATTCACATGGAGTACATCTTGCAAAAAGATCAAACTGTCACCATAAATCCAGAAAACTTCTCTCTGGGAGTAGAAAGTCACATTTGTATCCAGAGAGAAAGAGTGTTTTCAGACAACAGGAAGAAATGGACAGACCCAGAGTGTGGCACATAAACCCAGTAGACAGTTACAAATGTTTTTGGTGCTGGTGGGCTGGTATTGTTGTTTTTAGTTAAAACAAGTGCTACCCTTATGTCTCATTGTTACCACTGAAACCAAGCTGTCCTGGGCTGAAGAGCAGGACAGAGGGATGTCAGAGAGACGGCCTGTAATGAATCTGTGCCTCTGAGCCTCAGCTATGATCTGCCACTCTACATCCAAACAGATGTCTCTGGTAGAATCAGTGTCCTTCTGCTCTTAATTAAATGCTTTTTATGGAATTTGTATGCTTTCATGTATAACCTTTATTCTGAAAGCAAGTGTAGAATAATGACAGACGACTATCAATTAAAATTGGCCTTTTCCTGGAATGTGAGTGTGTTTGTTCTCACTCTTTGGTATCTATCTCCTCTGTGTTAAGAGTTGGTGAAAGGTACAACTGTATATTGAAGATATTTTTTAATGCTGGATTTTGGGGCTGAGAAACACCTATAAAAGCCTGTAAACTGCAGGCTGTGAGGTTGGAAGGATTGCGATTAAATGTAAGTAAGTACATTGACTAAAGAAATGTATTTAAGTATGATTTTGAGACACTTGTACTTTACTTGAGTTTTACACTTTCCATTACTGAATACTTCCACTGCTCTACATTTCAGAGACAAATGTTTTGCTTGGACTCCTCGTACCTTTATTTGAAAGCTTTAGTTACTAGTTACTTTGAAAATTGCCTGCTGAATCAGAGCCAAAGTAGGGCATTCAAAATATATTTATTTTATCTGCAAAACACAGATTTCGAATATCGTATTAGTTGAATAATGGATCCAATAATCAGCCAGGCCAATAATCAGTTGACACCTGGTATATAGGGTATATACAAACATGCAAACATGTAGCTAATAATTTACTTTTACCCGTTGTATTAAGACTAAATTACATTTATTGCCAGAAAATTACTTAAGTACATTCAATATCAGACTTTTACTCAAATACTTTTCGTATGAGTGACTTTAACTTTTACTAGTCATATTTCAGCGTGATATCTTTACTTTTACTCCAGTAATACAATTACACTTGCTATTAGTGTTGTCTTTTTGTGAATAGTCTTCAGGATCAGCTCTCTGTGGGGGCCAGTGGTGCCAGTGCTCCTTTGTCTGCTCAATTACAAAATTACAATCACTGGGATTTTAATAAAAATATTCATCAGTTTGTTGTTTGTTGTCCATATTTTTCCTCCAATAAGCAAACAGCGCTCCTTAGGATCATAACAGTTGGAAAATGTCAGCCGGTGTGGGATCGTGCACATATCACAGCGAGGGCGTTAATGTCGGCATCCTTTAGACAAAGTTAATGATCATCATATGAGATGAAGTCACTCATGTCACTGTTAAACTGATTGGATACGTCGGTGGAAAAGAAGTGCGCCATGATGCCAGAGAGTCTTTTAAATGATGTAAATAGCTTGTTTTGTGGTGTTGCTAATGATATCAGCTCTGGCGTTTTTGTCAGACTCGTTGGCTAGCAGCGATGGAGCATTCAATGGAGCATTATATGGACTCTTCCACTACAGGAAAGGAAGCGGAATGGAATTTGACCTGAAGGAACGTGAGTCAGATTCTCTCTCTCTCTCTCTCTCTGCCATCTGTCTGTCTGTAATGTGTCTCTGTGGCCGTCTGTGTGTGTTTACCTCCTTAACAAGAACACAGCAAGGAGGTCATATTGCTGCAGGTTGTTTGCCCGGACACTGAAGCTGCTGTTATAGCGGGCTGTCGACATGGACACAGTTGCAGGGACAGAGCCTGCAGGGCTTTGAGTAATTTGGAATTTCTCCAGTGCTGAACTGACCGGTTGCTCAGACACCTGTTGAGTGTGCGATTTGTGAAGAGCCTGTGCAAAAAGTCTGCTAGTAGCTCATGAGAGTTTCTTAATAAGTGTTTTGTTTGATACAAGCATTTCTGATAGGAACTAAAACTTCTGGCGGTCAGTGATCTAGGCAAACAGAAGTCAGTTCATTTCATCCTTTGTTTGGCCTTGAACATGATGGTGGTGATCCACAGTTTATGTGGCAGTAACTCGCTTGACTATCAGGAAGAGACGCCACACTTTGCCTAATTCTCTACATTTACAATAGAAATTTTTGAGCATTGAAAATATTTCAAGCGCAATTTAGAATTTCCTTGTCATTGCAATTTATGACACTTCTACTTCTAATGCTGCTTCACTACATTTTAGAGAAAACCTGTCCTTGCCACTTCATCACATTTTATTATATGAATATATAAAATAAGTGAGCTTCTTGACATTGTTTCAGACAACTCCAAGGATGACTTATTACATCTATTTACGGATGATTAAACTGCACAGATGAGAACGTTTTTCAGCTTTTTTCTGGTGCCTTTACATAAAAGATGTATATTTGAGGAACAGTTCATCCAAAATAAAAAACAATATTATTGTGAATTATTTATTCTCTATCATGGTGAAGAAAGCTTGGGGAAAAAAACCTGAAGACGTTTCACCTCTCATCCAAGAGTCTTCCTCAGTTCTAACTAAGGGAGTGTCCTTACAGAGTCGTTAGGACCACATGTGGGTCGTTGACTCAACCAGCCTCCTCTGTTCAAAACAGCCGTTCCAGTTTGACATAAATTGATTATTTTACTCATTTTTCAAACCATCTGTCTTCTCTGGCCAAGATGTTCACATTGTTTTCCTCAAATGAATGATTGGTCTCCTTCAGGTGTAAGTGGACAGCAGAGTGTTGACCTTAGAGTTGGGCCTCCTGTGATGTGCCATTCGTTTATGGAGAGGTTGTTTTGTCTCTCCAATGTACAAATCTGTACAGTACAGGCTGCATTTAACAGCACGAACTGCACTACTCTGTTTATGTCTGTGTTTTTGTCCTTTGGATGGACAAGTTTCTGCCTCAGTGTGTTGGCAGGTTTGAAGTGAACCGGGATATGATGTTTATTGAAGATCCCCCTGAGTTTTGCAGATATTCCCGACATAAGGAACGGCAATGTTGTTGTGTTTTGCCAAGGGCTCACCGGAGCAGAGACCTGATAACCTTCACAGCAACTGCTCCTAGTCACTGGTTCAGATATGTGGACAGAGTTTAAAAGCCTGCAACTCCCCTCCAGTTAGTTAGAACTGAAGAAGCCTTTTGGGTGAGAGGTGAAACATCTTCAAGACGTCCAGTTGCCTACGATACAGCACTTAATATTTACACCTTTAATAAGCCAAAACCTTCATTGCAAATGCTAAGCTGAAAGCATTAGTGAACCTCAGAAGAGGTTGAGCTTGTGCACCCATTCAACCTTTTCAGAGGACATAAAAATTATCTTTTCAAATCATTCTGCGATCTTTGGGCTTCCAGAGACTTTCCATTGACATGAGGGTGAGATGATAATGACAACATAATCGTTTTATGTTCCTTTAATGTGCATCGTTCGTAAGTAAACAGACAAATATTGAAGTTATCTTCATCCTCATACACAATAACATGGCAGGAGCCAATCTGCCTACATACTGAGTGCCTCATTTGAATTCTACTAAAATTAAAGTAACTTCCCCAACCCATAGTTAAATTGAATATTTCCTTCACCATGTGAGCCTGCGAGTTGTGTGTGTTCGGATGCCATCCCATATTAACGTGGGTGGTAAAATTGGCCAGTGTTGATGGCCCCTAAATCATCAGGGGAGTGATGGTAAGGCTGTCCAAGTGAATTCCAGGCTCCTTTCTTTGGTAAACCTTGGGTAGTGGTTTAATGAATGTGTCTTCAAATACTGAGTTGGCACGGCAAATGTAGATTTTGTGGGGGGGTTTAATCACGGATATTAAGCAGTGAATACAGTGCTGATGAGAGAGAAGCTGTTATGGAGGAAAATCACCTCTGGGGAATTTTCACCATAAATTAAATTTGTACCCTTCCTGTGTTCATGTAGCCCACTTACCAGTACAGACAGTATGTTCAAATGTCACTCTAAATGACCACGGTCTGTCGCCCGGAGTACTGCAGGGATCACCATAGTGACCTGGCTGCATTTACCGGCCACGCAGTTCCCAAGCGCTCTGTTGGACTGGTTTACAAAGAGACGATGATTATCCACATTCCTTTTCAGTTGTCTGACAGTGAAGAATGCCGCTTTACACACTGGAGTGGACACAACAATAAACCTGATGTGTTAACTATCTGAATAAGAAATGTGCTGCCATGGGAGAACGAACCCAAATTATTATCTTTTCCCAAACCCAGAGAGCCTAAACCTAACCACTGACCATTTGAACATTTACAGTACAAAAGTCATTAATATGTGAAGCGTTTGTCAGCATTGTATTACATATTGTTGCAGACTTGATGGCAGAGCAGACTTGACCACGGAGTCCTCATTGTGTGAAGGCAGGTAGAGCATTTAAAGCTTTGGTCCACTGACCCAGCTGCCACATTTGACGAGTTGGGAGCGGGACCATGTTGGATTTGTCGTGTGAAAGTCAAAAGACATTTCTTGTTGAAGATCATCAGATTTCATTTAAAGAGAACAGGACATCGGAGGAACCTTGACACAGACCCCAGATCAAGCAAGACGCCCGTCAGTCATCTCATGACGTCTCGCACATGAACTTTAAATGCAAAAACATGACTAACAAAGTAATCCAAGATGCCTGACACAGAAGGCATAGATACATAAATGTTTCCTAGCAGGACATTGGCAGTGGGTGAACAGGATACCTTTGATGCTCCCGGATGATGTTGGCGATGGGGAAATGTGGATATTTGGGACGGGAATTACTCTTTTTTTGCTCTTAAGGAACTAGAAGTTCAGAGTCAGAATATTATGTAGATGCTTGTTTTTCAGACATTATTTGAGAAATATTCTGTGCTTTTGCTTCTCATGGGTAAAGTTGCTGAATCCATTATTACTTACATTATTCCGTTGGTTCGTTGATGTTATAATCTTACTTACATATAGAGCTATGAACACAATTTGTGAAAAAACAAAACCCACACAGTATGTGTCAGTAATTACATTTCCAGTTGTGGACTTATGTCACTGATGTAACATTTGAACTAACTGTGAGTCATATTTGCTGTCTGAAACAAAACAACTGCAAAAATGTGAATATTAATTGTTAGAATTATAAAACCCAGCCTCTCCCACCCAAACAGTTTCTTTTCATAATATCAGTAATATCTGTCTGACTTCAATACACTTTTGTTGTTCGCTGATGTTGAGCAAGCAGTTGTGTCCTTGGAGATACAAAGCTGCAGTCAAAAGAGCTTTGAATATAATTTCTGGGAAGAGTTGTTATGTAATTTGGAGTGCAACACAGAAGTTGGCCAACATTTCAAGCTGCTAATTAATAATTAACCATAACAACAAAAAGGCAGAAGAGCAACCTGATGCTGGAGGCAGCGCGGGCGAAGTCCTGACGACTGCAATCATCTTTTGTCAGAGCTCTTTGTGGTCCCTCTCCTGACTAACCTTGGTATGTTTGAAGCACATTCTGCTCCTCTTACCACAAATATCATTGTTGATAATAATTTCATTGACAGAAAAATGGCTAAATTATGCAATTAGGCAATAAAACATAATCACACTTAACCCAACATAACTTTTTGTTCAGGCTTTGAACCTCGATCTCATGGTTTGCGTCAGCTGATGGCATTGCCATGGCGATGCATATATCACCTGGTGTTTTTGTTCACTTGTCGAGGTTCTTTCACACTCAAAATGTGCGTATACGATTACAAATCTACTACAAAGGAGGCACAGCCCCCATGAAAAATGATTCATCGCAAGAAGTGTCACTGTTTTGTTCTGCCAGCCACAAACCTGACCCTAACCCTCACCAGCCCCGAAATAATTCACAGATAAGAACGCCTGCGTTGTGTTCATTGTGCTGTACTAACCCTGAATACTGAGTAAGTAGCTCAGAAAAGAGCACTTTATCTGGAAACCTGAAGAACATACAAGGCTGAAGGCAAGATCCTGTGCTGATGTGGTGCTGTAGAAATGAGTCTGGGCCATTGAGGCACCTACTAAGGGACCGATGTATTATTCTGTAATTAGTAATGACACTGTACATGAAAGCCAGATTTCGATTAAATGTATGACGAAGACCACACACTGACAGAAGCCTGTCAATACATTTGGGGCAGACATTTTATCTTAGTCAGAGTTAAATGTTATATCACATTTGATTATGAAAATGAGAATACATCTGGGCAGCGGATCACACATTTTGTCTACATTGATATAAAATGCCAAAAAAGGGTTGTTCAGACTGAAACATCTGAACAACTCCATAAAACTTTGCATAGAGATTCATGGTTCCCTCAGGATGAACGCCACTGATTCTAGTGTTTCTCTGACTTTTCCTCCAGCGCCAACATCATGTCAAAATGTGATATATCCTCAATACCTACTCGAGTGAACTTTTGTACAGTCATGGTTCCCAGAGGATGAAACCAGCGGACTCCGGTGATCCCCCGTCTCCTTTTATTCTGCCACAAGGAGGTTGGCAGTTTTGTTTTTTAGTGAAATGTCTCAAAAGATTTAGTCCCCTTCAGGATAAACTGTAAGTCTCAACACCAGGCCAGCATTTTCATTTGTCCAATACTTTGGTTTATGACAATAAAGCATAATACTAAAGACATATCAGCCTCAGCTGCTCTCGAAGCTTAGTGCTAATTAGCAGATGTTACCATGCTAACACACAAAGCTAAGATGATAAACATGATGGATATTACCTGCTGAACAACAGCATGTTGGCACTGCCATTGTCCTCGTGCCTAATTACAGCTTCACAGAGCCTCAAGCATGGCTGTAAACTCCTAGTCGTGTTTTATATGGAGTCATTTCAGAGACTTGAAAGATTTATGTAGTAAACACATCTGCAACATATCTTGGAGTTTTAAACATGCTGCAGTATCCTGTGGTACGATCACAGCGCTAAAGCAAAGCTGCAGTGGTTCGTATTACAGAGCTGAAAGCAGTTTAACTCTTCATGTAAGTGATGTAACTCTCTACCTGACCTTGAATCTATTATTTAACAGAATCTCATCCCCCTTCATTATTGAGAATAATGAAAGCGTTGTGCAAAAACAGAGTGCATCGACTGTTCGTGTTCATGTAATTCCCCTTTGGATGGAGGCTGGCCAGCAGACACAGAAAATCTGCCTCACTGATTTGCACAAGACGAGATCTAAGAAGGCCTTTTCTTTTGTGGGAGCATGTGTTTAAGCGATGCCCTACATAACTGCACCCCTCACCTTTTCTGTCATTTTACAGGACAGGCTTACCTGGAAGGCCCTGCTTAACAGTGAAAGGCGCACACAATCCTATTTGAAGCCTGCTCTGTGGATTCAGCCACTTTTTAAATTCAAATCACTCACACCGCAGTGTCAGGACAAGGGGAGGGAGGGAGGGGGAAAGTGGACTTAATATAAAACCCAAATCCCATTAGAGATGGACGGCAGGAAAATGAGGGGTTGGCACTGTGTCGCCTTAACGCAGGATGTGAAGAGAGAACTCTTTGATGGGGGTCAGAGATGATGTCCCATATTGCGCACTTTTTCCTTTTTTTGTTTTCACATTTCTACCCGTCAAACTGGAAATCGCCAGAAGTGAAATGTATCATTACAGGATCTGTGTCCGCAGAGGAGCAAGGCTAGAAGGAGTATGTGACTTATCTGCCATAGACGTAGGTCTTTGGGGTAATAAGGCATGCATGAGAAGCTGTTTCCCTCCTCTGAATGGGGTATTCATGTCGCTTGGTCCCTGTGTAGCCTGCAGACTCTCTGAAGTGGTCGACTTAGCTTGGCCTTCTTGTATAATTAGTCTCCTGAACCATGTAGGGTGTGTTTCTCGATGGCTCACCTCCTCTACTTTCACTTATACCTGTTTATCTCTCTCTTCCTCTCTTTCTCTCTCAGTGACTCTCCCCTTGTCTTACTCTCTGAAGACCACTCTCTCTCACACACACACACACACACACACACACACACACACACACACACACACACACACACAAAAGAAGGAGTCACTGTCAAAATCGACACACAACCTCCCGCATGTTCAATGCTAGTGTAATTCCTTTGCTGCGGTTGACCTTGGTATAATAATGACACAGCAGATGGATGTTGCTCAGTGTTAAACTGGTCATCTCGTCATGAACATTGTGGAACAGTTTGTTTGGGTTTCGGTAACAAAAGCAGTGGTTTTGTATGTATGTCGTTTCATGCTGCTGTAAGCGTTGATGTCACCTCCTCCCCTCTACTCCAGCACACTTTCAGGACACAATGAATCAGCAGCTCTCTCTAGCTCTTTCTGTTCTTCAGCTGTTTTCCTTCACTTGGCCTGTTTGGTGGTGCAGTATAAGCCATCACTGGGAGCTCTGGAACTGGTAGCTTTCCAGGTTCCACCACTGTTGGTCGAGGCACCAGAGCTGGAGGGTCCTGTGTGTTCGCCAGCAGACAGAACCACTTCCTCATGGAGTTGTCTGTCCTGATTGGATGACGTGAGCAGGTATACCAGAAAATGTCCTCTCTATTACTGCATGATGAGGGGGAGGAGACATGAGTTACTGTCCAGTGGTTACTGTTGGAATATTGAGCTATCTAACACTCATTTATTAAGAGAATAAGGCTTACAGCATCTTTAAGAACATATCTTATTATGCATGTGATAATGTTAAAATAACTACTAACCTTTGGCTTCACATGGAACATTAACATCTCTTGGGTGAAGGCCCCGTGTTTGAGCCATCACCTGACACTGGACTTCCTCCTTTTCTGTATCCTAGTTGGTGTTATCACCGGAGGTCGCTGCCTGACAATACATACGACCTATACGGCAGTTTTTCTAGACACGCCATCATGTATCTATGTTTTTCCTCTCCAGCTGCCTTGATCCTGGTAATTTCTCCCGTTAAACTCTGGATTTCATAGTGATACAATTCAAATCGGTTGAGTCTTTTACAGTTTCTGTGTGGCATCTGGCGACCCAGTCCAGAGGCCGAGGTGAGCGTGCTCAGACGACCTGCCTGACGCGTGTCACTTGTCGCTGTGCTTGATCAAGCGCTCCACTCTGCTCAGTTTGACACTAAGAGTGGATGAAACAGCTTCCAAGAAAAAGAAATAGCACCACTCCACTCGGTTCAACACCTTCACCTTTTGTGATGTAAATTTAGATGGTAATTTTCAGTCTTTTCACTTTTCTACATTGTATGTTTTTTAATGAATTTGACTGTTTAGGACTTATTAAAAAATCACTAGGGTAGGATGATATCCAGATCATGGCACGTATGTTTTTCTGGTGACGGACTGTCCAGGACCAGGACTGTCGATTAAAGACTAAAGGCCAGTCCACAACGCTTTAAGAAGATGTCCATCGCCGCCTGTCTGATAGAACATATATGCCTAGATTTTTTTATCAGATGTATCAAACCACATGAGGCATGTGTGGTGTGATTTACACAGCTTTCTGTGGTGACTACACTTCATTTACCATACATGAGAAAAGCTTGTGTCAGTTGCACATCTTTTGTTCTGATGATTCAACCAGGAGAATTTAATGTCCATCCATGCCCTGGAAGTGCTCCAGCTGTCTGTCACCTAACACTGTGCAGATCATTTACTTCTACTCCTCCTGTACTGCTATATACATAACTCTAACCCCAGAATAAATCCTCCCACTTGGCAGCTCTACAGATGTGAGTGTGAATGTCGGTATACAAGGATAAAGGAAATTAAATGTTAAAGCAGCATGTTCTAACTGAAATCTGGCAATCAAATGTCAGGAACACAGGATCGCACTTATCAGTCTCCCGTAAATCTTATGCTTTGACCTGTAATTACATCCAGCGCGTCTCTGACGCCTCTTGTAATCACCCGAGAGCTGCAGCAAGAAAACACAATTCACCAGCGAGGTAAAAGCAAGTGTGGAACCTTGAGGTCATCTGGTTCAAACTCTGAGATTGGCAGGGGAAAACCTCTGCGTAGGAAGTGAATGAGTCACTCTCTGACCTTTGTCAAAAACTAACAATCAGGTGCCTTTAAGCAAGGCCCTTTAACCTCCATCTTTGCCCGTGGAGCAACAACAAGAGAGATTTTGTGACACTGCAGCTCACACACGTGGGTGTATGTTTGAATATACAATGGTTCAGCACTGAAAAGCAATATTTTTGCTAAGTCAAGCTTTCCTGAATGCAAAATCATTAAAAACAAAAGTCATGTGTATTAGAGAGGTGTAGCTAAGTGTGCTATAACACATATTAGCTATCCCAGTTTAGCTAAAGGGCATTACTCCCCTGGCCACATTTCCTCCATGCTCCAGTACGGCCGAGATTGTTCCTAAGTTGAGAGAAAATGAAGAAATAAATGACTGGGACATGGGAGGGAAGGGGGGCAGCCTGGCTTGTTAAAGGAAAGAATAATTACTGGAGCATTACACAGTAATGCATCAAATGATCATGTCAGTTTTGACTGTGCATGGGGAATGATTAACAGGCTGCGAAAGCTGTCTCGCAGGCTGGAATGGCCACTGGGCGAAAAAAAAGGCTTCATTTTTCAGGGTTGCACTTTCCTTTAAGGCAGTAACACACGTTTTCTAACAAATATGTCGGCGCTGCTGCTCTCATCGAGGTGAGCTGCTGTGTTACTAGGAGAGACGATGCAACACGGTCTCAATATACCACAAGTCCATCTTTTTTACGAGTTCAAAACCAATACAATGTGTTATATATGTGTATGTGGTCCTTAGCTTTTTTGTTGTTTTTCCTTTGAGTCCATTGGGATAACATTTATCCAACCTGCCAGTGTTTATATATTTATCACCTTCAGGGCTACTTCTTAGAGAGATTGTGTCCAAAGTACAACAAAAACACGGACATGCTGACAGATCAGGAGGAAATGAAGAGCCGTGGGGTTCGACGGTTACCACCAAGGCTGAATGATCAGACCTGCAACCATAGATGGATAGTACTTCAATTAGATATGTGGATAAGATAGAGGCATCTAATCTAATGGGTACGATTTAAAACATCATTTGTAACAAGATCATTATTAAGATATTTGTTTCCTTCGCTGCTTGTGAGCTACAGCAGGTCAGTGGACAGCACGGCTACACAGGAAGTATTGATGGTAGCTAACTGTCCTTGACGATGTGCTTCTTCTCTGTGGGCTACAAGGTTCCTAATGATGCTTTGGACACTCGGGTTCAGACAAAGAAGAATTTAGTGATTTCCTGTGAGTGAGTGAGTGAGTGAATGAGTCAGTGGGTTTTTTTGAAGTGGGGTGTGTATTGATCGCCAGTCAAAAGCGACTTATTTTGATCTGAAGCGTCTTTATTGATTTACATTAGATAAAACGTTGCAAGTGGGGCCGACAATTCTTTTTCTCAGGGGGTGCCACCGCCCTCAGCCTCTCATACTGTACATCTGTTGGAAACCACTGCTGCAATTTTATATTTTGGTAATTTTGTTTTGTTAAAAAATAGAAAGAGCAGAAAACCTGTGGCAGTCCCATCAGCAGCGAAGGGTGGACAGACAAAGACGACACCACATACAGAAAGTCAGATTCATCATGGAAGACACCACAGTGGTGAAACAGAGATTCCCTGTGAGGGAAGCTACAGAAACAAACTCCACAAAGATGGAGGCAAACTGCAGCCTGACATGTAATGTAGACTCAAAATAATCCACATCTTTATTAAGAGACAATCTGAGTGTCATAGCTGATGCACGCTGCAGGCTGGGACAAATACGTCCCGGATCAATCCGAGGCATCTCCTATCTGATATTTGTGGTGCTTCTCTTCAGCTAATCAATCTTCACTCTGTAATCATAATCATAACTCCACCACAGCCCGAATGACAGACCATCCAGTCATCCAACATATTACATTTATGACTGGAGTTCCCGCAAGTGGTAAATGTTCCCTCAGCTGGACTTACATAATGTATTTAAAGCACGGAATCCTATCTTACTTCTTTAATTAATTCCATAAATCATTATTAATAACCTTTAAAGCCCCCCATCTGCATGGTTATAATCACCATAGTCAATCTTTGGTGTCAGGTTTGATTGCCAATCCATGTCCTTCTCTAATTGACCTTGTCCAGTGAGGGAAGAGCAGACAATATTGCATTTTCCCAATGGTGCCCCACTCATTTCTGCTCCAAATGAAGACTGCTCACAGTTTGTTCAGCAGATTGAATTCAATCACTTTATCCTTTAAACATCTGACACACATTCTTCAATTTAAAGTTATTGAATGTGCAAATGTGTTTAGGTTTGTGTGAATGATATCTTTAATTTAGAAAGATACAAACTTTTGTTCGACTGCTATGTTACAGCTACACTGCTGACCGACCCAGCATCCGTTCTAACTAGTGTGGTGGTCTGTACGCTCTGAAGGTAAAGAAATGTCCTGTAAACTACGGTGCTGTCAAACAGAGACATGTTGTTGTAAATCTGATCAAATGTCTCGTCTGGTTCCTCTTTGTCCTCCTTTTAACCCCCAACAGTAACAGTGTGTAAGAATACTTCATTTCACGAGTGATAAATTCAAAATGATCACTTTTAATTTTCAAAGATTTTTAAAATATCACAGTAATTGTAAGTGACAGACTTGACAAGCTAACTATAGTCAGTTTAAGATCAAATGACCTATAATTATTCTACCTTTGATTGAAAATGTGCATCGGGTCATTTAAAAATGAAAGGTAGACATCTGACTCGTCACCTCGTGTCTGCGCTGGCTGAGTCACGGCACATTTCTGCAGCATCCCAGAAGAATCATTTCAAAACATTTCAGTCTTCACTCTTGGTCATAAATGGGACCCTTGTGAACGAGCCCTCTGACTGGGACCTTTCTCACTCTCCATGTCACTGCACTGTAAGAAGTGACACTAAAGGGGTACTTACTGCATCAAACTGCTGTACATGACACTTGAGAACAGAGAGCAGAAGTGGACAGATCACACTCCACTGTCATCCACAAGTTTGCTGCTGTAGGTTTTTGACCCAGTTCTGTATGTTTGTTCTGACACACACACAAGCAGTGAATAAAACATACACACCTGAAAAAGGAGCAGCAGAGAAGGAATGCAGCGTATCAGCTGTCGCTCTGATGTAATGCAGCTTTCTAAATTGCGGGGAACCTTGTCAGGTCCTTATTATCCTGCGTTTGTTAACATTGTCCCTCGGGGCCCGCCGGTGCAGGTGAATGTGCGGCCCAAAGGCCCAACCTGGACAAAACCTCTGTAGACTGCAGAAAAGTGGCAACACAAACTGGAGGATTAAAATTCATTCAGCACTTTAATTTGCGAAGGATGCTTTCCACAGCTGCTCGTGTTATACTTCAATGTCAAACGACTGCCACTGTGCAGAACTCTTTTTTGCGGTGCGAAATATGGTGAGACCTCCCCTTTGTCTTACAAGGTTTTTATTAAAATTTTGAGACAATTTAATTTCATGAACTGTTACTTTGTGTATCACAGAAAGAGCTGTTTTTAATTGCCTGCAGGGTGCTAGAAATTAAGGCCCCACGACAACAACTCGAGAGCTCTTAAACAATAAATGTCTAAACCACGGGGTCCCTGTTCTCCCTAAATTATTCAGGGTACTCCTCGCTCCTGTGGTGCTCCTGATTGCTCACATATTGACAACTTTCAAATGGAGCCATGTTTTGGTGGAGGAAAAGCTGCACAGCCTGTGTTTAATCTTGATCATTTGATTTACTGCACAGTGACACAGGAGTTAAACTGAGGCTACTCGTTGTGCCCTGTGTGTAATTTCTTGCCTTGTCAAAAACTATGTTGAACAAAACAACTTCTCAAAAGAGACCCAATAACACAAATACACACCAGCGGACACACACACTAACATCGGCAGGGTGATTTATTTTAAGACTCTGAGAGTCTAAGAATGCCATTTAGTAAAGATGGCAGTGGGTAATAAATCCTCATCAAGTCTGGTACATCCTGTTAGCTTCTTCTCTCCTAGTGACAGCTTTTTAATAAGCTGTGTGTGGTCCTGTATGTGTACTTGACATTTACTAGCTGACGTTACCCCTCCCTGTCCGTCAGTGCACATTATGCATATACTACTAGAACCCAAGCAAAGCATTAGGGTGTACTATAACCATGTCATTCGGGCTTTTCAAGGTCTGAGGGAATGGAGCCTGTTTGTTGCTGTAATTGATTTCTTTTCAGCCACGCAAATGAGTTTCTTATTTCTTTGGAAGTTATTTATATGGAAATGGTGTGATGTTGTGACTACATTAGGCGAGTTATTCTCACCTCCCGCTAAAGTAACCACCTCCTGGGGAAACTGCCTTTGTTGCCATTTTCTGTTTTGCTGATTCTGTCAGCAAAAATTAATTGGTGTCCATTTTCACTCCCCTCGAGCCTTAATTTCTATGAGCGGAGAGATACCCAGGCCCAATTAGGTGGTGTAAATAACATTTGCTCTATAATTGCTTCAATAAAGATTTATCGCCTTCTCTTCATTGTCCTTATGTTAAGGCACTGCAAGGCTAGCCAGAGGAGACTGAGGCATGGCAAAGTTATCTGGCAGAGTTGTAAAGACATGCTACTGAATGTAGTAAAGACTTTCCCAGCAGCGTCTGTGCACATTTTCAATGCCTGGATGTCAAAGGTAGCCTGTGTGGAATGGGGTATTGTGTATGTTGCGTGGGTTGGTTGGGGAAATCTAAAAGAAAATAAGCAGAGAGGACACACACACACACACACACACACACACACACACACACACAGAGTATTGTAATTTCCATGGATGTGCATTGAGTGACCAAGTGACAACCCAACAAATGCAGACATGCTCTGAAAAAAATAAGTAAAAATACATACACAAACATCCCCAGCTGCTGTTACTTTGTCTGCAGCCGTGTATTTTACTGACACATATGTAGCTCATAATGGTGATGGTGGCACTTATTTGATGAGTTTTCTAATGATGTGTCCTTGATTTTAGATGGCAGCAGACAAAAGCCTCTTCCTCATCTTTGACTTTTGATTGATTTTGCCAGCTGAATTAACAACTGACACTGGCAGATTTGATCAGATGTACTTAGACAGCTAATTGCCATCAATTGTGTGAGTTAATCTGGCAGATCAACTGGCCTTTGGTGTCTCCAACCAATTAACTAATGAGAGCAGTGAAACGATAACAACAACACAAACTTCAAGAATGAAATATGATAACATAGTGATGATGATAAATCAGCACTTCTCGACTGTTTCACTTGGAAAACTGTACATCAGAGGATGTTTTACTGATTAAAGAAATTCTTTCAAACAAAGCCCCAGCAATCATTCTTGACTAGCATGGTTTGATACGCCAAATATTTTAAAATATTCGGTTTAACTTAAAGGTCTCATACTGTCAAAAGTGGCCTATCATAAATAAGGTCTATGTGTTCTGTAAATACTGTGAAAGTACCAAAATGCTCAATCCACAGAGGAAGGCACACAGCCTGCGTTCAGATACGGAGCGTTTAGAAACTGCGTTCAAACAAGCACAGCCAGTTTGATGGTTGTGATGTCACGACGATACAGCCAATCCCCCCGGAGTATTCAAATCTTAAATCACAGTTTAAGACAAACAAAGGTCTAGAAAATTCACTCTTTTTTGAATGTGTTATGAGATCTGACAACATGTTCTCAGTCCCAGTTTATCAAATGTGGAAGCTCATTCAGTGGCCTTAAAGGTCCAATTTGTACAAATTTCCCAACTCGTCAATTTGAAATCCCCGATCCCAAACTGGACCTTTCATTTTCCAGACATGACGCTTCACCTCCTCCCTCAGCGGCGGCTCAGCGGTTGATTTAACCCTGAAGACAGAACCTGTTCACCTCGTCTGCCAGGAAATGATCTTCAGTTCTGAGAACTGTGAACTGTGTGCTGCCACCACTTTACATGATTTCTGAATAATACTGAATGTACTTCAAACTCTCATCTGATCGGTTTTGATTTACAGCCTCTTCATGTTGTATAAATATTATAAGAACAAACTAGAGAACAAGGTCAACCACATTCACTGCAAACCTCAGGTACATTGTGACTATGTGTAAGTGGAGGCAAACTAATTTAGTGTGTGTCTGTTTTAATACTAAGAATGCCGAAAATATTTCATGCATTTCATGGATGAAGCCAACTTATTGTTACCACATTGTACATTCTCTGAAATATTCCCGATCGTTCATCAAAGATGATCAACAACTGAACAAGAGCTGTTGGCGGGATGCACTATTTAAACTGTGCACAGTGATATTAATGATGTTCAGAGGTATGATTAGTGAGGGAGAAGTCTGGCTGGCAAGAAGATCCACTGCTCATCAGGGACCTTGGAAGCATCAGTTTGCCGCCATTAGTAAAAGCTATTGCTTGCCTATTCATGCATTTCCCATGTAGGATCCAAATAAACATGGCAGTGCTTGGTCTGCCAGGTGGATCTGGGGCTCGCCACGTCCTCTCCTCTGTTTCTTTTCCTGTATTAATAGCTCCTCAGGAGAGCCAGAGAGGTCTGTATGTCAGGTTTTATCTCCAGAGAAGAACAGGGGGAAAACTAAATGAAGCCTGAACTTGAGAACAGCCCCATCTACGCTTCTCAAGGGGATGCTCGGAGCACATTAAGGGAAACATCAGTAATGTGCAAAACAAATGGAGGGCTGTGAAAACCCCCAAAGACTTTTCCCCCACCAGCCACGTTGAGCTGCTGCCATAAATCTCAGGACCCCTGTGCACACTGTTGTATTCAGACCAGGGAGGAGCCACGGGGACTCAGCAGAGCCAGGTTTCTTCCGCATGGTTACAGTGTAACTGTCACAAGGAGGCTTTTCATTGTGCTGCTTAGCTCCAAATGTGGGCTGCTTGTTGTCTCGTTGCCAAAGGCTTTTCAGACTTGATGCGCTAAACAGTTAGTCGAAAAAGTTAAGCAATTATCCATCGCGGCTGTCCGGGGAGTATTTCTCCTGCCTTCAATGACAGTCTGTTTGTAACTACATGATTTGGATAAAGACTAATGGAGTGTGAGTAAAGCACAGGAGCAACGGGATTATACTAATAAAGATGTATTATGGCTGAGAACAAAAGGCCTTGGCAAGGTAACCGACCACTGGGCTTGTGGGTTGCTCGCGGATAGGGAAGGTGGGCGGTATGCACCGAGCTGTACATTTTCCCTGATGAAATGCAGATTATATTCTGAGCTCACTGAGTGATGGAGACGCATGATGAAGTGTTACAATTAGATCCTGAGGATTTCCTGAACCTGTTCTCGTTTAGCCAGCAGCGCGGCTCGAGGGATGGCAGGTCAGTCAGGGTTTTCCCTGGAGCCACAGCTCAGGTGTAAACTGAAACATCTCAACAATTATTGGATTTCTGTGACATTTTATAAAGACATTGTCTCCAGAAGATGATGACGGCTAAACCTGGTGATCCCCCCACTGTTCAGTTAATGCCAACAGAAGGTTTTGGATGTGAGATTTTAGTGAAATGTCTCACCAGCTGTTGGATTGTACGGTGGCTAGGAGGTGCACAACAAAATTACAAAATGTGAAACACTTTTACAAAGCTTGAGACAAATTCACATTTTGGAAAACATTTTTACATAATATAAAACAAATTTACATTACAATAACATATTTACAAGTACCAAAACAAATGTACATTTCAGAAAACAAATTAACAAGACGTAAAACAACAAACGGCAAGACAAATTTAAAAATAACATCAACTGGAGACTGGAAGAGATAACGAAGCGGCCAATCTGAGTTGTTGTTTTCACTGATTTCAGAGAGTTCATGGTGACCCAAGTTGGACAGCGATCGAGTGTTTCGCCTGTTTTGTGGACAACATATGAGCCGATTAACGCGGTTTTGTTTTTCGTGTGGTCGGTCTTTAGAGTTTTTAAATGGCGAAGAGCAGACGGATGGCTCTAATTATGACGTTTGTAGAGGATTAATCCGTTCAATTTAAAAAGTAACGACCGATACTGTCTGGGGCGCTGTCACTATAGATCCTTGCAATCTAATCTACTCCAGAATGTTATTGATACAGACTTTTTGGAATAACAAGTTTAGTGTGCTCTGGATGTAGTCTGATGAGGTGCATGATCTGCTGCTTTGTAATGTTCCCTGTTTTCTCCAGCGCATTTGCGACGATGAACATGACACACACAGCAAAAGTGTCTACTGGCAGCGGGAAAAGATTCATTGGTCACCTTTTAAAACCTGCATATACATCATACATATTCGCTTAAAACATTATCAGTGGTGAAAATTCTTCAAAATATGGATGAAATATCTTTGAACACCCAAATCAGCAGCAGCTAAAACGTCAAATGCTATTTAACAACCCAGTAAAGGCAGCAGAGCAGTTTGCAGATCGGGTATGAATTACCATTCTCCTCCTTCCCCTCGAGCTGTTGCTCATGCTGAATGGTCAGAGTGGCTTGCCTGGCCTCATTTGCTGGTTAATTGCATTTTATAGTTGAGCTAAAGACCTGTCATCTGTTTCTGTGGTTTCATTTATCTTACAAATAACCTAGAGAGGGTGGGTTAAAGTACCTGTGCAGGCTAAATAAGCTCTTTCGCTGAATTTCCCACATGGCTTTCATTGCAGATACAGCCTTTTCACACCCTATTTCATGCCTCTGATGAGCCAGAATTAAATTTTGGGAATTAATGCGTCGGAAAATAAAATATGAACAAAGGTAACTTCAGGTTTGTGAATTCCAGCTGTCAATTATGTTTTGCTGGAACATAAAAGCTTAAAGCTGACACAGGTGAATTTGCCCCAGTTTTTAAGTTGTAAATTAATCTATAATTAACCCGCCTAGAAAACACAAACAATAAAACAACTAAATATCTCCGCTGCTACACTTGACAACATTGTGTTCCATCTTTTTTCCCCCTTTAAGGTAGAGTGTATTCCCACTGTGAACGGTGTCCCTATTCCTTGTAATTATGCAAATGACACATTAATGAGGTGTAATTGTGAATTCATAAAACAGCAGGGATAAACTGTATAAAGATGCCATGTCTTAATAGGGGTAGTGGGAAGCTTCATCATCGAAGGGCTGAATACACTAATTGTTTACCCACCACTGCTACTTTAAGTAGCACATATTCATTTTAGGGGCATGAAGTCTAGTTATGCATGTTTATACTACTTAATGAATGGTGCTGAGCGTTTGTCATGGCAGGGAACATTTACTACACAAACTATACATTCAGAAGACACAGAGCCGTGGTAACACAGCCCCGAGCGAAGGCTCTGCTGTTTAGACTCGCCTTCATTTCTTCTGTAACGTGAGCGAGATAATTAGTGCTTTGCATTACTGCTTATTGAGGTCTGGAGCCCCTCAGATCTGAAGTGAGTCAGCAGTTCACAACCAGCACAATATTTAAATCCATTTGGAGCAGAAATCTGCAGAACTAACACTACAGCACACGACATTAAGGTTGTCATCACCTGCATGTGCTTAAATAAACACCTACAATCAAAGGGATGATGGATAAGGTTGTGGCCTCAGGCTGGAGGAGATGAGTTATGCAGCCCTCGTCCCATGCAGACACAGTCCAGCTCTTTGTGTGATTGTGCAGAAGGTTTGAACTTTTGTGGTATTTCTGTTTCAGGTAATTGGAAATTGCAAGTCAGCACACACTCCAGCCCACAGAACTTAATTGGCAATGGCTGCCATCCGGGAACGTAAATCTGAACTCGCCCAACACCCTCAGACTAAGACCTCTTCCCCAAGATGAAGAGGGAGCCCAGTGGTCGCCATTTTGACAGTGAGGATAACATTATCGGTGCTTTGAACCAGTATCTGGATGTCCAAGATGTCGACTTCAACAGAGGAGGGATCGGTGCGCCTTGGGGCCACTGGACCGGCTTTCTAAGGGACTATGTTGAAAAAATGCTCTAAAACTCAATTCTTGGCCATTAACTTATCACTCATCCCTTGTATTTAAAAGACTGACTTCAATTTCTGTTGCTAGATTTGAACATTTATCAGAGAGTAGTATTCTTATTTAAGTTCTGCCACATTATGGTCCCTGAAAACTTTTCAAGTCCCAGTCTCCTTCTCCTTCTACTTCTACTTCTACTTCTACTTCTACTTCTACTCAAAAATGTGTTTTGCTGGATATTATTGTGTTACTTTGTTCGCTGTGCAGAATGATGTGTGGCACTACATTCATCTCCTGAAGGTGGACATTTTCAAGTGAGACTGTACTGCTCGAAAGCACACGGACATTTGTGATATATCAAAACTAGTTTGGAGGTCAATCAATATCTCAGTATGCAACTTACACAGGAGTGATGTAGAAACACAATGGACACTAAGAGGTGACTTTTCATCAAGAAGTCCCTTTTGTGTCTCATTGTTAAACTTTTGTGATGAATAATACTCAGGTTCAGTCGGTCTGAACATCTTAAAATCTACAGTATTCAAAGCAGATTAGTTAATTCATCTAAAACATATCTGGAGGGAATCTTTACACTTTTAACTAAAAATTAATACTTTTAAGTTCTTCCCAAACAAGTTCACACAATGCTGATTAATGACTTTACCAGAGTTTTAAAATCCGGAGTCCGTTGAGATTTTCCTGCGCTGGCACATTGGAAAGTGTTTTACTCACGAGAAAACTCCTGCACACTGTCTCCTGCAAAAAAAACATCAGATGAACCAAATGAATGTCTGGTACCTTGACATTACATACAAAATGATTTTGGCAAGTTAAGACTTCCAGGTTCAGCTCTGATCGTAATCACAGTTTTCTTGTGCAAGGAGTGACTGTTAGCAACATGGTTTAAGTTTATCTTGAGTGAAATGATGCTAGTCAGCCGTATCTGTCTGCAATAGATAGGCAGCTGTGGCTCAGGGGTAGATCCAGCATCTTGACATCAGAAGGTCGCTGGTTTCGTTCCCCTGGTCTGCATGTCGAAGTGTCCTTGGGCAAGATACTGAACCCCAAACTGCTCCTGATGTGCTGTCAACACCTTGCATGTAAGTAAGTCGCTTTGGACAAAAGCCGGGTGTCAGTGCAAAATGCCCTAAATGTAGATGTAAAAATGCAGTATGTGTCCAACCTGTTCCAGTCATGTTCTCTGTGCAGTGAGACATGTCGCAACGTTCGATGACTTACTTTGTTGCCATTATATCTGATCTAACCAACAGAGCTCTGAAAATAAATTGTAATACACCCTCCTTTAGAATCGATACAAAAGAAAGAAACATTTTAAGATGCTTGTTAGTATGCCAACACTGTCCAAAGGCTGCCACGCACCTGCTGAAAAACACTGAGGTCGTCACTTCTCTTCAGCTTTAGTCGAGCGAGTTACTCTGCGGGTGGCAGTGAGTTAGTGAGAGGCAAAGAGCGCCTGCTTTTGCATTTGTGACACATACAGATGTCTGGAATCAACTGCACATGTCACGGCTTTAATTAGTTTCAACACTAAATCGATCGGGGCTGATTAATAAGACAGGGGCCAGTGCGAAGGTTGAGGCAGGTAACTGAAACAAGAGAGCTTGCTTAAGGAGAAAAACTAATTGTATGAATTATTGAGCAAGCTGTCCATTCTGAGCAATGATGCAATTGTTTTTTTGGAGGAAATGATAAAGAAATAATAAAATGCACCCACTGGACCTTAAAAAAAGCCTTTAACTGGATTTACTGTAGGAGAACTTTGAATGAATGAACATTTCTCTCTGACATCAGAAGTCTAATCCCGTAATGAGAGGCCATGGACGGACCGACAGATAACGAGTTCTTACATCCACCCTGTGAAATCATTCCGCTCGTTTTGGCCTTTTTCTGGTCTCAGAGGTGTCGAACACTGTAGTCTGGGGAGTGACTACCATCCTCGCTGTCAACTCAATCATAGTCTTCATCAGACTAATCACTAATTAACTTTCACTCAACACATTTTTGTGAAAACACCTTTGTGACAGAAGAACAGCAACAATAAATGGATTTAAGGATTTGACAGATGTATTGTACAAACCTCAGCAGCCCATTCATCCGGACAGGGACGGGAACATGGTGGTGAGTAGAGAGCTGTTACAAGTTAATATGGATTATTTGTCATACATTTACCAATCCAATTAATGGCTTCAAATTTATAGTCAACAAGACATGCAATTAAGGCTGATTACTGCTCTGTGCAACTCTATGGAAATCACCTTCCTATTCATGACAGATGATTATAAATTGACCGAAATCTGTTACTGACAACTTTGGACTTCTTCCTGTCTGATGAGAAGGCATGACGGCTTCTTCTTCCTCTTAAATACTTGAGTTGCTTTAATTTAATTTGTTTCAAGCAACCTCCCGTAGTGGCTGACTGTGAAAAACAATCTCCAGAAGATGTGTTTAAACCTCAACTTGTCAGTAATGTGCTGTCGCTGCTATTCAGATGGAACCATGGTGTGCGTGAGGGGAAAAGAAGAGGCTCTCAGTTTGTACAGAAGGTCAGCAAGTTCACTGAAACAATTTGCTGTTCCTCCTCTATCACGCAGGTAGTTAACTGCTTCCATACCTACCTGACTCGTTTTCGATCTGTTATGCTTGAATATGCAACAGTTTTTAATATTTTTTTCACAATAATTAACGTATGATCGATTAAATTCTACACCTGCGCAATGTCGTTTTTTTGATCATTGCAGTGTTTACATGATGGGGTCAGAGATCACACATCAGGAGCCCTGGAGACAGATTACTGAGTCCGGCATGCCTCAACATGAACGATCTGTCTCTCCCTGTTCACCAGACAGAGCTCACACTTCTGCATGAGCTTGAAAATGTATGTAATGAACACACAGTTTTTTTCTATTGCTGAGCCTTGACTAAATATTAGATACAAAGAGAAATCTAAGAATCTGCCGACGTAAAGAAGGGGACGGATACAGAAGATTGCCACATTTGGAAATCTTTACACTTCTGATTAGAATCCTCAGTACTCGATATTTTATTCAATGTTAAGAGGACTTCCTTCTTGGTGGATTTTTATAGGAGCCTTCTCTGTAAAATTCCAAGTGCATAAGTTATTTTTGGTCTTCCTCAGAGATCTCAGACAACAATCCTGAATAAAATTCAACGGCACCATTTGTGAGTGTTTACGACATGAATAATACAAAAAGTCTCAGCTGATCAAATAAGTCAGCTTGGTCAGCGGCCTTCAGCTTTAAACTGTGGAACTCAAGCCACCCCTCCAGTGTCAGTTTTGCACATGAATGGTTCCTTCCTTTCCTTTCGGTTTGCAATGTATGACACATTATGAGTTATGGAACGTTATTGACAAAAGACTGTGGTTTGGGTAACCTTTAGAAAAAAAGACCATGCTTTGGGTTTAAATGTGGCGTAACCCACATTGTGTATGTCACTCATTCGACGTCAGTGACATCAATTATGTACAATTACCTACCTCTGTTTCTTAAATTAATCACAAATTATTTCACTCTTTTTTGATAGAACAGCTGGAAATAGATAGGAAACAAGATGAGAGAGAAGGGGAGTGACACACAGCAAAGGGCCCCAGGCCGGGACTCCAACACTGCACTTCACTCTGGGTCAAAAACAGGATTCAAACTTTGGATGCTTGACTGGATGTCTCTGGGAGGAAAGTCCCATGAAATACGTGATATTTCGTAGGCAACGAGACTTGTTTCAGTAGCTCCAGCTGCCTACCAGATAGCATGTACAGTGACAGAGTGATTAAGCTGCGCCAACAAAAAATATACATAAAAGTAAACGTAAACATTGCTATATTAACTTGATATTTATGGTGTATTCTGACAGAACGCAACATTTGTCTAGCTTACATAAAAAAGTCAAAGCAAATATGAGAATAGACACAAATCCACGTCTGTTTGCGCAATGTGAGGCAAATACGCATCAAGCAAGTAATTTGGCTGTTTTGCTTGTTGTTAAAACATAAATCAATACAGTGGATGCTAACAGTGGCCTCCAAAAGCCCAAACAAGTTGGTTAGGATGTCTGCTTTTGGAATTTTAAAAGTTGACTGAAAACACAAGTTTGTAGAAGAAGTAGAATAACATACTGTACATGTTTGGTTTTTTTTGTTTACTTTTGGCAAATAAAAATGTATATATCCATATTTTTGATGGGAAGTCAGGACATCTCCAGCTGTGTTTGTGACAACCGAAACAGGTATTTTAAGCCACAAAATAATGTTTTCCAACCCGTACCAAATGTTTTTTGTGGGTATAACTATGCAGAACATAAGCACAGTCTTGTCACAAATGTTGGAAGTTGGAGGTATTAACTCTGTCATTTTGCAGAAACATACTTTGCAGATATTATTCTAATGATTGGGTTGACATCAGTGTTTGTGTTTGCATCTGTACTTGTTTCATTTCTTATTGTCCTTAATTATTTGTTAATACTATGTATTTAGTCATCGTGTGGTTTAGTTACATTGATGCATGATATTAATGGATGCCAGTCATTATTCTGCAAGCATCTATTACAATGATGATGGAACAATTAACAGCAATCACTTGCTGAACTGAACCATTTCTAATACAAGGTGTTGTCTAATTCACAACATTCATTCCTGTTTTGTTTTTATTGTTTGTCTTCTGAGTTACAGACAGTAGCGTTTGGATTGACTTGTCCGTGTTGGAACTAAACAGGACTCTCCTGTTACAATTGTTTGATTAGGAATCCTGTAAATTATTGTGTATGTTATTTTCTGTACAGTGACAGCACTGTTGACGACTGCTTACCCTTAAGAAATTTCAATTAAGGGTCACAAATAACTGACTCAAATGTAGCTGTGGATGTGTCCTGCTAACTTATCTATCCCCACACATTGCTTCTACATATTTAAATCAATTACAGCCATATTCAGTCAATAATTTGTTAGAGTAAAGCAGCCAGCTGCCTACAGCCTGTCTCTGCACGTTGACTTTCGACTCTTAATTAGACAGGGTTAACAAAAGGAGAGCGGCCCCCCGGCTTCACCCCTCTCTGGTGTGTGCCACTGCTGGAAGGACGATTTCACTCGCCAGCCCTGCAGCTACCTCCTGTGATTAATGTGTGTATGTCGCAGGCTACTTTTGGCAGGGTCTTGTCTGACATGTCTGGAAAGTTCAATTGTATTCATGGTAAGCAGTGTTTAATTCAAATGAGTGCATTAGAATTGCAAATTCGACTAGATGGTTTGGAAGTTCAAGTACAATGTCTTATTAAGTATGGTTAAAAATATCTAGGTAGGACTGTGTGTGTGTGTGTGTGTGTGTGTGTGCGTGTGTGCGTGTGTGTGTGTGTGTGTGTGTGTGTGTGAATGCAAAGGAGGAAGGGGTGGTAAAGGTGTGTGTTGTAAGATGGCCTTTATTTCAAACAGAATTAAAATGGAGGATTAAAGGTTGAATTGTATCTAAACATACAGGTCGACTTTTTTTCCGATGAAGGCCGAAGACCTTTTGGTAGAAATGAACTCTCAGTCACCAGTCGTGGCACCAAAATTCATTTCAACAGCTGCTTGTTCAGATCAACATGTTAGGACTCAACCACTTTGCAATGTCTCATTTCAAGTGCTCTAAACTGTGATAGATAGAAATAGACAATTCCACTACGGATTGCCTGTTAATCACTTTGGCATTTTTCTCCCAATGTGCCAAATATTTCTTGGTGTTCAGAATTTTCATTTGCATGCTAATGAAGGTGAAGGGCAGAAGCCACTAATTACAATCCAGGAAAGGCCTGCCTAATGGTGCACTAAAGACATAGCATGGCTGAGCCCATAATTCCATTATGCAAATGCATAGTCAGGAGTGGAAAACCCACAGTCACTGCAAACTAGATTGGCTGTTGCTGGACTTCTTCACACTCGGTAAAAGATGTAAAACAATATACTTGTCTTTGTAGCCTCTGAGAATAATGTCTAAAGACATACAGCAAAAAATCTTGCCTTATCTCTGCATCCAGGTTCTGTGAGCTGCTTTAAACTGCACTCAGATCAATAACCTTGAGGGAATAAAGCACATTAGAGTACAGTACTTAAAGAGGCCCTATGGAGTTCTCTTGTAAACAAACATTTTTTCTTATACACTTGCAAACCAAATTTGTGAGTATTTTAAATCCAGCACCACTCGCAGTCTTATTCTGTGCCATTAACTGGTTGAACCAAAGTTATTATAGTTAATCAAAATTAGACATAAAAATAAAACTAAGCATTAAAAAATATTAAGTAATAGACGGTAAAAAAAAAACCAAAAACTTTGCGGCTTTAAACATTAAACAAAAAACAACCTACAATATTTTGGACATGGCAACATAAAATACATATATAGAGGGAATGTCTTTAATTTTTGTATTTGTTAATTTGGTCAAATTTGTCAACACAACGAGCATGAGTTCATACAGTCAGCTGCCTCCACCAAGTGCTGGGTTGGAATTGTGTGTTTACTGGGAAACTACAGCAGCACAACTGTCAATCGTGTGCCTGTGAATTAAAAACAAAACATCTGAACGAATATCTTGTGAGATAAAATAGCATTTCGAGAGCTCTCTGCACTTTGAAGATAACAAATATTGACAATGATGAGAAAATTCTGGCCATAAATAGTATCAAAAATGGGGTTTGATTCCTTTTTCCTGAATGAGCAAGAAGCAAAGAAGCTCAAAGTTGTCTAATATTACTGAACAAAAATTGAAGCCTATTTGTGTCTGTCAGAACCATACATATGTAAATTACATGTAAATCTCCCCATTTTGCCTGCTTTATAGTGATTTGCAGTTGAGGTTAGGCAAATTGAGATTGTGTCTAATCCACTAACACTCACCACCCACACTCCCTCAAAGATTCTGAGCACAGGCAGTGTGACGACTTTCCACAATCATTCCTCCCATTCAGAGTAACTCCTACCATTGCTGCTAAGACACAGCATTGTCACCAGCAAGTCAGGTAAGCAAGAGAGAGATTTTTCCATCCTAGGAACTGATAAGATCAGAGAATGCTTCATTTAAAAAGAGGCTTTAGGGAGCAAAAGGTGCCAGCTTTGGTGGATTAATTTTTAAGCTGAGGCAATTTGCACTTGTAATTGGTAATGAAGGAGCTATTTGCTTGCACTTTTCAGGGGCTTGTTTGCACCACAACTTGATTTGCATAATTTTATTAGGGAAATAGGCAAAATTGCTCCAAGTGAAGCGCCAACAAATGCACATGCTCGTCCTTGAATTTCTGCTTATAGCATACAGAATCAATGTGGTATTTTCGATACTACGTAGGCTTGACACGTTGGCCAGCGCCATGACATCCACCGCTTTCATATATTCATGTTTGGACATGTGGTCTCATTGAGAACCATCCAGAGAGACTGATAAATAAAAAGATCAACTTCCCCCTCGCAGCTACGATTCTGTCAGTGAGAGGTAGTCAAGTGTCTGTCTGATTTGCAGCAACATGCCAATGATCACAGCATCCGTGGGGGATATACAGCAGCACAGCAGGTGACAGTCATTTAAAAATGTTGGCTAGGCTTTAGATCCCAACATCAAAGAGGAAAAAATGGGACTAAACTGTGTTCAGGTCTTGCTTGTGGCGTTCTCTGTTCAATTACAGAGGGATCACGTGGGCCCTGGAACACCCCCTTATTCTGTCCTGCCAGCCAGAATCAGAGTTTAATACAATTTAATGACAAACACATTAACACTGAGTTCACTTTTTCTTTTACCGTGTAAAAAAACATATTGGAGTTTCTCGCATAATAAATCACACACAAATCAACAAGGATGATATGCTTGTGCTCTGAGAGATCCCAGGAGTTTGTGACCGAGGTCCTTCTGTAAACCTGGCAATAATCAAAAGCATTGGAAATCTGTTCTTGCTCGTGTTTTGTTTGGGTCATTGTAGTGAATACATGAATATGTGGTATATAAAAGTTAATGTATACACTTACAGAAACAAATGTTTTTTGAAAAAAAGGAAAAAGAAAAAAGAAGTACGAGCTGGTGCCGGGAGGACGTAGCGCCGGGAGGACGTAGCACAGGGAGGACGTAGCGCCGGGAGGACGTAGCTCAGGGAGGACGTAGCACAGGGAGGACGTAGCTCCGGGAGGACGTAGCTCAGGGAGGACGTAGCTCAGGGAGGATGTAGCACAGGGAGGACGTAGCGTAGCGCCGGGAGGACGTAGCTCTGGGAGGACGTGGCACCGGGAGGACGTAGCACTGGGAGGACGTAGCTCTGGGAGGACGTAGCACTGGGAGGACGTAGCTCTGGGAGGACGTAGCACTGGGAGGACGTAGCTCAGGGAGGACGTAGCTCAGGGAGGATGTAGCACCGGGAGGACGTAGCACTGGGAGGAGCTTCTTTAGTAGGTCAAAGGTAGTCTGAATCTTGCTGTTCCTTTATATTCCTCTGCTTCCACTTTCTTGCTTTAACTCGTCTTAGGTTCCTTTGGACAAGGTCATTTGATGATTAAACAATGTACAACTGACAGCAGTGCTGTGTGATAAAATCATTCTCCCAGCGCAAATAAAAAACAGCACTTATAAAAAGTCAGTTGCTGAAAAGGCAGTAAGGACATCTGAGTGTAAACATCTGACGTCACACACTCACACTGACTCTCTTCGGAGCTCGAAGCCATGGAAGTAAAACTGCGAGTGTGCTTAACTTTCTCACCTTTGCATGGACTGGAATAGCATAATACATGGTATAGTAATTATGGCTGGAATCACCAAGGGAGAGATGAAAGAGTCTCTAAAGCCAAAAGTCTAAGACCCTGCACATCTGCTTTGAAAGACAAAAGAAAACAATAAAACTTTTCTTTCCAGTCCATATGGCCAATTAGAAGAGAAATCCTTGGTGAGTTTCACCTTAATTATTTCTCTGCCTCTGACAAAGAATGGAATCATTTTACCGTAAAGGACTTCTAATCAAGGAAAGAATGTCACGTTATAGTAATTCATGGTAGGAGATATTGTTCACCTCAGCGGTTCAGGAAAGTTTCACAGCGCAGATGTGCTTAAGTGCACCTTGCTATAGGCAGCGAGGAAAAAAACAAAAAATATATAATAAAAAAATGAAATTCCACTTGTTGTGCAAACGTCTGTGGGAACGTATTATGAATAAATAAACGCACTGTCAAATGCAATCGCTTTGGGTGGTTTACAAAGCAGGCTCCTGATGCGAATAAATGATTTTGGTTCCCAGGATTGAAATGGTGAGACGACAGCGGCCCGCAGCACACTTTCATTTAGTTATCCCTCTCTATAATAAGCCAGTAACTTACTGTAGCTCCTCAAGGACTGAACCATATCAAACACGTCTCATAAATACACGCAGGTATGCGCAGTCACACAGGTGTATGAAGCTGTAAGCCTGATTTCCATAGATTATGCACAATCTTTCTTATCTGCTCCGCTCTTTCTTATGTATTCCATTTTGCCGTGGCCTTGTTTAGCTTATCAGCACTTATTTAGTGTGAGAAAGGCCCAGACAGCTCAGTTTTATGTTACCAACTGTGAAAACTAAACGTCTCATGCGTTTGCCAACTGTTTTGAAGAATTACGGAGTGGGAACTCAAACGACTTTTATATTTGTTGCTCTCCAAATCCCTCCTGCTCTATACATGAGGGAAATCTCCGTAAGAACTGTCTTCTTTTAACCCCTGTCATTTAATATATGAAAAAGGGAAAAAGCACGATTTCCTACAGCTGCCTTGTTCTCTCTTTTTGGACAGGGATGAAGATTTAGTCCTTAATTAAATGTCATTTTCCCACTGCCAGCTTTTTTTTCCTTCCCGTTTTGTTTATTCTTCCTGGCGCCTTCAAACGGCTGCCATACGAGTCTGTGTTTTTTCTTTCACTAGACCTGCTCGCGTCCTTGAATGAGAGCTGCTTGTATGAATGAGCCGTGTCATTTAAGGGATAAAGAGCAAGAGGAGAGACGTTTAACCTCGCGCTCCTCTCGTCTCTTTGCAATCTAACCTCACGCGCTGTAGGTCTCAACTTGCTCAGGCTGAAATGTAACACCCGATGCATAGCAATGGCCCCGTCTTCAGATGCGGTTGGCCCATGCAATCCCTCTCAGTCATTCTTCATTACACAAGAGATGGAGAGGCTCATCCCATCCCATATTGCTCTGACTCCTTTACCAGCGCCGGTATTTAGATGGTCTCATCTCTCTCTCGCTCTTACTCTCAGGCTTTCATCATGAAAAGGTGTTTGAGTTTGGAACACACATCTCAGCCCTTTTATTTTCTGTCTGTAGCAATCAGCTATTGTGAAAGACGAGAGGAGAGAAACTGGGATGTTGTTATTGTGCAGAGGTGTGTGTTTGCATGGGGTCAAACCATGGCAACATGGTTATTTAAAGGATGTGGCCGCTGCTGTTCTATGTTTCTGTTATTGCCAACAAATCCAGGAAAAAGAGCAACACTAACGTGTTAGTTCACCTCTCTTCATGACTTCACTGCCTCGTCTGTGGCTCTCAGCCTCAAGCTCACTTGCTCCTTTTGAAGATGTAAGGCTGTAAAAACAGGTCACAAACAGAGACAATAGTCTCATAGCCACAAAATGAAAGCAGAAGGGAACTGTAGCTTTAACGCTCCTCAAATATGAGTAAATATTGTATTTGTTGGGAACAGTGTCTAGCTGTGGATTAGCACACATTTGGTGCTCTGGTGCAGGACTGAGTTCACTGCAGTGGTTGTGTAAATGGTAATGAGGAAACATGTAACCGCGTGTGATGTGATGTGTTATTGGATTACACTGAAGGTCTGTGCCACAGAAGACTAACAGGCCGGGCACGCAGGACGCGTGTGCAGCGCTGCCTCTTCCATCAGGTGAAGCCGTTCACACTGGGCGGTTTAGAAGTGCACGAGTCTCGCCTGTTTCTGCTGCCACATGCTCGTTACTGAAACTAACCTGCAGACAGTCGTTTGAACATCATAGCAGCGTTTGACTACATGTGTAAAGTCTGTATGTGTAGAATAAGTCACAGACATGGAGGGAATACACACAGCAGTTTCTCTCCTGTGCGCTTTCTTCACGTCATCATATTTATGGATAATTCTGGAAGTTAAACTCCATGTAAACAGACAGAGCAGGCAGCAGCCTGGTGCAGCACTGCAGGTGCTAAAGTTTAAAGGGCAGAGTTGGACAATTTTCTCCTCTCGAGGGTCGCTTTGCTTCTGCAGTCTCAGGTTTTTTGTTTAATTAAGATTGTATCCAGAGCGGTGTGATGTTTTGGTCAAATCCTGATTACAGACATGTGAAGTGACAGTGACAGTGACTGTCAGGTGGGCCTGAGATCTGGCCCACATCAGAGACACTCACCTGGCCTACACACTGCGTGGAATGATGAGCTGCCCGCTACGCTTTGCCTTTTGTTTTTGTTTTTTATTTTTTATTTTTCTAACTGTGGTAACTCATACAGAGCTGAAGTTACATCCAGGCAGGAAGCACCATGTTAAATATGTGACTGAACATGTGACTCATTTCAGGTCAGGCGTCCATGCTCTGATGTGAATGTCAGTTTTGTGGTTCTTTCGTGAAAGATGAAATTTTGATCAGTCATCATAGAAAGTCATCATAGAAGAATATTATCCGTCCTCTGGGGACCATGTGTGTCTGTAGCAAATATCATGGATATGATATTTGCTACAGACACACATGGTCCCACATGGAGCCATTCTGCAGCGCCGACTGAAACATTATTCTCGCCAGCCTTTAACTTTAAATATGGCAATGTATGATTCTAAAACATTAGCATTCATTTGACTGAGCAGATGAGCAGGTCCTCTTTTTCCAGAATTTTTAAAGGCACAAAACTTTGATCCTTTTGTGCAGCAGAGGAGTCTAAATGGTTGTGGAGGCCCATGACGGTCCATGCTGATAAGAAAAACAGACTTATAACGCTGTTCCGAATTAGAAAAAATAAAAATCCACTTGTGCAAACGTCGAAAATGAAAGTATTATGAATAAATAAATGCACTGACAAATGCAGGCCCTTTGGGTGGTTTGCCAAGCAGCCTCTTGATGTGAATACATGATTTTGGTTCCCAGGATTGAAATCGCGAGACGAGAGTGTTCTATTTCACTTTCATCTCTATGAATCTGACAGAACATAGTTGTAACACAACTTTAAATAGAAAAGCACTATTCTATGAGATTAATCCATGTGAAAAGCAGAGGGGGGCGTTTCGCTTTGATTTGAGACAGCTGTCGTCGCACGTTGTGTGAGATTGTTTTAGTTCTGTTTTTCAGACCTAAATTGTCACCTGAGGTGGAATTAGATGAATTCGAGAGTAATCGGTGATTCAATTTCTGACATAATCTCCTCACAAGCATTTGAACAAAATGTGAAAATAAAACGCTAGTGACAACTCCTCATACATTTATGCAGTAGATCAAATATTAGGGTATTACAACAAGTTGACACATGTGCTGCAACCTCCCTGAAGTCACAACACACTTTTCATCTCTTACAGCTATAAATGGATCTGCGAAGCGTCTGTTATTGTTTGATAAGTCCCACCATGAAGAGATTTAGGTGTGCTGTCTGACACTGACATTGGCTTAGAGTTGAACTGGCTCTAAATTGCACAACACTATCTAGCCTGCAACGGTTTGGAGATGAAAAAAGAAAAAAAACCTTCCTGCTCCTGAGCTGTAGTCTCAAAATTAACCGCACCCTTTTACGTGATGCTCCTCTATCCGTATGTATTTTCAAAGCGTGACAGCTCGATTGCAGTTGTTTCAGCTCCCTCAGTCAGACGAGCGCTACTTGGAACGGCTTTCTATTGCGGCGCTGGCAGTCAGTGCCGCCTGGCTTGACAAATAACCCTTAAGCGCTTTCCACCTACTACCCAATCCAAGAATTTGTGGGCTTCTACAGTCTCTTGCGTGCATTTGATAAGACAGTAAATGGTGAATATACGCCTCCCGACGTAGTCCATCGACCCTCTGCTGCTGGTTTTAGGATCAGATACAAAGAGGCCAGTGGGAGTTCAGTAGCAGATGGTTTTAAACAGGAGCTGGGTGGTAAGCTTTGACTGACAGTCCCTCAGTGCACCCACCCCACCCCGTCCTCCCACCCCCACCTTCTTGGTCTCATTGATGGCTTAATGGTGTCAACAGGAGAGATAGGGTCCTGACTCCTTTATCTGGACAAAATCTGAGACCCATCACCTTCTCTGTTTGCAGTAATTGCGGGAGCAGTGTGGACTCTGCGGGGGGAAAGAGGCAAAGTAAAAGCCAAATCAAAAGGCTCAGCTTCAATCCACTTGACCGAGCGGGTCAACGGAAATAAATGACTTTCCTTTGACCAGCTGTACATCCATCTCTTCAGTGTCACAACTGTCAAGGACACTGGGGCCTATCTCTGCTGCACTCCTGCTCAGATCAAATGAAAACAGATTGGTGGTTTAAAAAAAAGGAAAGAAAAACAGCTCTCCTTTTATGCCTCTGTTCCTTATCAATGAGAAGCCGCTCGTCAGTGGCCGGCATCCACGTTACCTCCAGTGGTCGATTACTGCAGCTGAGAATAATGTGTGAGGAAAAATGTGCCCGCTGTGTGAACCATGAGGGTGTTTAATGTGCAGACAAACGTGAGATTCCTCTGCAGTTACAGTCTGCGACTGCACATCTGGCAATTTCAAGTTCGAGGATCTTTAAGTGTGCCTGTGTGTGTGCCTGTGTGTGTGTTTGGGTGCGCGCACGTGTGTGTGTGTGTGTGTGTGTGTGTGTGTGTGTGTGTGTGTGTGTGTGTGCAGACATTGTGGATCCACGCCACTCCTCACCTGAGAAATAGAAGGAAGGAGGTGGTGTTGGCACAGGCAGACATGGCAAGTGGCAGAGCAGATGGCTCTCTGCTTACCATCATATCCTCTCCCATAATGCTCCAGGATCACATACTATACTCTGTCTCCCCATGGGAAGGAATAGCTACAGGGTAGTCGTTTTTAAGGAGCGAACAAGCCTGAGCGCTGCACAGGAGCCCTGATTGTTTACCAGGTAACCACTCCTCGCCCCGTCGCTATTTCTTTTTCTTTTCCCTTTTTGCTGCATCAAAGAACACCAGCAGAAAAAAAAACAGGCAAAAGGAAAAAACATTTTGCGTGAAGACTTGAAGCCGCTGATAATACCTTTCCTTCCTGTTTAGCCACCTGCCTTGTTAGCCACCTTGCAGCCGGTGCCAATGAACTGGACGACAAATCCAACTGGAGCTGTTTATGACGGTCCCTTCTTCCTGGCTCCCTCAGTTCTCTATTCTTTTCATTGGCTGCCCAGGTGCCAGATGGAGCCCGCCGTCTCTGCTCCACCCCGGGGCTCTTTCTCTCCTTTTGAGTAGGTAGAGCAAGACCTGTTTACACCGTCGCAGCCAACACACACACACGCACACGCACACACACACACACACACACACACACACACACACACACACACACACACACGCACACACACAGCGCTGTCTACCTCTTCCTTTCTTCTTTATCACTTCCACATGCTGTCTTGCTCTCTTGGTGAGTGTCCTACTTGTCATTAAATCATGATAAATTCATCGATGTTCAATTCAATAAAAACACATTTTTGATTTTTGCGGTGATCACTCCGTGTGCATGAAAAACACTCTCCCTCTTGTCTCTGCTCATCATTCTGCCTCAGAAAGTTCTATTCAAGGTTACCTGAGGCTTGATGACAGAGAAGCTGAAAAAGCAATGCTTTCTGTTCATTTCCTTGGGCTCTTGCGTTGTGCTCCTGCAACATCTACAGTCGGCACAGCAACAGTAACAGCAACAGCAACACCACAAATAGCAGATGGCGGTCATCTGCTTTGGATGCTTATGCTGGATACTCATCTGCTGCCCTACTTCTGCTGGATCCACTGATGCTAGCACAGGATTTCAGTGAATCTACATTTTTTTTTTTAATGCAAACGTGCACACGTGGGCGTTGCATTGAACATTACCAAGTGAACAAAAATGAAAACCGGAATGTTATAAGACAAAAAAAAGAGGCAGTTATATTGCACAGACCTCCATGCATACAGAAGAGCCATGCACAGTGAAGTCTTTAGCAGGTGCTCATCTGGCAGTCTAGCATTCCCTTATACTATTTGCACATAGCAGAGAAGAACGGGGACAGCAAAGCGTGCACATTTTTCTCATATGGCCTTTAACACATAGGTTATAACTGAACGCAGCTGCTGGGAATTTTAATATTGCAACAAAAAATGTCTCAGTCTAAAGAGCCGCTCTCTGAGAAAGACAGAGAAGATTTTCCACACTTACATGATCGTTCTTGAGATGGCTATCATTCAGTGTAATAGGTAAAAGCCAAAGTACTGCCGAGGACAACAACCTGCCATCCATCACTATTTTACCAACACTTGTATGATTACACAAGCTGTCATTGAGTCGCATAAATCAAGAACTAAACCCTCGAGGTTATAGAATAAATCAGCAAACATTAGCAAGGCTTCCCCATTTTTCAGATAATGAAGACAGGTTTATAATCATCTCACATTCAACCCAATATAAAACCCCATGGTAAATAAACCATCGTTTTTCATGCACTCACTAACTTGCCTCCTGATGCACCTGAGCTGTAAATAATCGTTCCATGTGTGCACATCGATATATTTCACCACAGACAGGTCAGAAGGCATTATTTGTGCCTTCTCCCGCAGCCAGGAAGAGTTGCTGCTGCAGGTGTTTGTCTGTGTGTGTGCATGTGCACGGCGCATCTGTGTAAGTGCACGCTTGCGTGTGTTTGTGTGTGAAATATAACAGCTTTGACTGGCACAGCACCGCGGCGATGTAATTGGCTTTCAGAGAGAGGTAAACAGGACTGCAGCCACGTGGAGGGCAGCTGAAGATTGACCTTCAGAAAAGCGGACGGAAGGAACGGACGGGTGTCTGCCGCGGGCACCTCGCTGTCATCTGACTGCAGCTTTGACATCGGAGCTGTTATTTTTACTTTTTTTTTTCTGTTTGGGGGGCAGTCATGGACGGGAACAATAATCAGATCCAACCTTCAATATCCCCATTACACATACGGAGCACTTTGTAGGGAGGACACCTTCCTCAAGGATCACTGGGTTCCTCGTGTGATCCGGGTCATCCATGTTTCTCCCTCTGATAAGGCTGGGCAGTGTCTCTTGTCTGCGGCGGTGCACTCTGTGCCACTGGAAGTGTGATTACCACACATCTGCAGAGGTGAAAGCAAGACACCCGCTGAGAGCTTCTAAAAGGTGTCAGAGGCAGGGTGACGGTGTTGTATGAGCTTTCAGCCAGGGATTTTTACCTTCCTTACCAAGGGGAGAGACCTCACTCCGTGGCTGCTGGCACGCGCCTGACGACAGGCTATTTGTTGAGCTAATTGCTCGGTGCATATTATAATGTGGCTGCGTGTGTCTGCGTGCTTTCGTTTGCATTTGCTTTATGTGCATCTGTGTCATAAATCAAAATTCTTGGCTATGCAAACTCTGGAATATTTAAACAGATATGGAGCTGGATTATGCTGTTTTACCACCACAAACACACACACACACACATACACATGGTCCCCACTCCATCGCCATCTGCCTGTATATACAGTATTAATGGGAGCCAATAATGGGCCCATGCTCGGTTTGCAGTGGCAGTTTATGATGGATGTTAGAGAGTTTAATTGGGAATAACGAGCCTGTTATTGGGACATCATTCCCTTACCATGTGGAAGAAATGAGCACACGCTACAAGCACACAACACAGTGCAGTGATGCTCATACCGACGACTAAAGGGCGGGATGGACCGGCGTTATGAGAACATGCTGTCATCATGATTATAAAACGCTGCCAGCTGCATCACCCCGTTCTCTCCCTGTCCTGGCCGCACTCTTATGATAAATACAAAGAGCAGTGAAGTGAAGTGAGCTTGATTAACTTCGGCTAAGATGGCCGGCCCTGTACACTGATGACTTTTCTCCACTCAATCTTAATTAGCAAGTGGAGATGCTTCCGCAGGTTTGATGAGGTCAAAGCCATTCATTTTCCAGCTCAGCAGGGACCTTTCTCGCTTCTCCCTTTTGTATTGACACTCTGGGATAATCATATCGGTGACCTCTCTCGCGCTCGACTACGCCTCTGCCTCTTACCGAGCAACACAGCGGCTGGTCTCGCCTGAGCTGCAAGGGAATCAACGCCCTTCAATACCTCTACTGAAACATAAAGAGAAAGAGAGAGAATCAATCCAATCCAAGGCTCCCAGTGCAAAAAAGGGAGAGCGAGGGTGTGTTGGCTAATACCACAGCTGACAGATAAAGGCGTTGGGTACAACAACACCTACCATGCATCTGCTTTTGTTACATGCACATCAGTCATGACACGCTGATTTCCAGGAAAATAAAAGCCAGCCAGGGCTCACAGACAGTTTCCAGTGTAACGTTACAGCACAGAACATGAACATGTTTGATGTTTTGAAAATGTTTCGACATCTACGTTTAAAAAGACAGGTGACAGGAAGGTGGTTTGAATTAAGCTCAACAAAGACAAATAGGATTTAGCAAGATCTGCTGGCAGAAATGGATTGTAATGGATCATAATTTTATTTTCAATATTATAAATCACCTGAAACTAAGAACTGTCAGGTTTTTGTTACCTTAAAATGAGAGCTACAGAGGGAGATGGTCCAACCAAACACTGACTCTAGTGCAGCCTTTTTAATTGTATTAAATTTATTTAATTTAGTTCTTTTTGGAGGGGTGAGGTGAAGTGAGGGATATTCAGTTGGCTGCACGTTTTTTGATAGCAACATTTAATGAGAGAATGAGAGATGCAAAAGATTCCAACCAGGTATGTCACAGTTCACGGTCAGAGTCTCGTAGAGAGGCCCCGAGGTATTAAACTGTACAGCACAGCTAATGTTCCAGTTGCATTATTTATTTATTCACCATAATCATGCAGACTTTTTTATCAGCTTGAGGTTTTTGTTTCCTTTAGATTTTACTTATGTGCATTGTGAAGATGGGACATCATTTGGTATGGGGTGTTGGTTGTTTAGACAGATAGATGGAGATAATTGATAATAATTTAAAGGCCAATAAATGAGGTGTGTGTTTTTGGGTGACCTTTGTAAAGTCTGATTTTTGGGTGTTGTGTATTGTGCTTGTGTACTTTCAGAGGTCCGTGTGTCTCTGTACAGTTTAAGGTCTGATCTGATCTCACTTCCCTGCTCTACACACAAATATACACCCACATCACACAGAAAAAGGATATCTTCATTACACAACAATAGAAATATCTGAAAACATAAATATAAAAACATAAACTGTGTTTCATTTATTTCATTTGCTTCAGCTGTTTCACAAACGTTGTAGCTTCTCCTTCAGCAGCAACTCTTAAAATCACACATTTTGATAAGGGAGTGAGAGATGGGGGCCACTGCTCGTGACTTCACTTTACAACGTGATCCGAGCCCATGACTTATACACACACATAGAAGCTCACGACTTCTTATGACTGCATCAAGTCGCAACAACAGAGATCACATTTAAATATGAAGGTGTGACAGTGTACGGTCCAGAGAGGAGCTTTAATGGTCACTGTCACTGCGTGGTTCCTCAGCAAAACATGTTTCTTTAACCAATTTATGATTTAATATAATTTTAAATCACTAACATAAAAAATACTCATAACATTATCATTATCACATGTAATTTGTGATTTAAATGATTGTTGGTATTGTGTCAGTGACCCTCACAGACATGTGGATATGCTGCTGTCATGGGAGCTCAGACCGACCTCATCACTTCATTTAACAGCTTGTATTATGGAATAATAATTCAGACGGCTCTTTGGGTATTTAGGCATCAAATCAATGTCAGAACATATGGGCTCGGTGGTGAAGTCCCAAATGTCACTGATCCTGAACCACAGTGATTAATTATGACATTCATACGCAGAAGCTCTCAGCCACAGAAAAAGGATAAAAACAGAAGCAGCAGATGGTCTTGAATGTGAGACCTTACAATAATTAACCATTTGATTTGTCTCTTTGTCTCTTTCTTTCACTCGACAGTCAAGGCAATATGCTTTTCTTCAAAGAGCCGTCTCTGAGAAAGTGGTTTTCTTTAACCATCACACATGCTTGCTGTACACACACTATCAAAGCCTCACAGCCTCTTTCTCTCTTTTCTCTCTCTCTATCTCTCTTTCTCACACACACACACACACACTGCAGTCCTATATCTCTATCTAGCATTACCTAAAGACTTCTAGACACTCCTGGGCAGGTGTCTCCCCCAGAGGCTAGTCTGTGCAGAGGGACGCCTCTTGATGGAGTGGGTCAGGATGGTGGTGAGACAGACCGCACGGCCGCGGGGACTTGGACTGTGACATATTACCTTTAGAGAGCTGCAGCAGGGCCACTCACATGAAACCTATTAGCAGCCAAACCGCACACGGCCAAGCAGTATACGAAAACTACCGCTGTGCCATCACTGGCAGCATGCGCTTAAACTTAACCGTACATGCATATGCACACACACACTGACCACACTGCGCTCACTCATGATATGCGAGCATGCGCAGTCATTTTCAGTCAGGCACTGTCTCAATATAGTGTTGGCTTGACATTTTGGGAAATACGGCAATGCTTCGTTGCGGAGGAGAAGATGTCAGGACTGACTCTCTCATGTTGCATCATTTTCTGAATGTATCCGTAAAACACGGGGTAGGAGGAGAAATCAGTATCCAGAATATTAATTAATATGCAGTGTTTATTTGTTGTTTTGTTTAGATATAACAGTCCCCATAAAAATGTACTTCCTTTATTGTTTTCACGTTTTCAATGTATCAATAAATATCAATATACAAATTACAAAAAAAACCTTTAATGTTGACATGAAAACAGATTTAATCAATTAATTAAACGTATATAATGTAAGATAAGTGACTGCAGTATTCACCAACTGGTTGGTATATCAGCGAGCTCACAGAACAATATAAAATGTCCTTTCACACACTGAATGTCGAGATTTTAAAAGACAAACATCACAGATATAATATAATTCATGGCAAAATTCAGGGTCAGATATTTATTTGTCTACTGACTGCTGTACAATTATTTTTGTTTTACAAAATAAGGTCTCATGGTACAAACCCAGGACTGCAGGATGTTTCCTTTCCTAATGTCTCTATTTTATATTTTTAATTTTGTGTCCAGTCTGGTGAGGTTTAGGCACTAAACGTCTTAGTTAGGTTCAGGAGAAGATCATGTTGTGGCAGGTCCAACAGTGCTCTCTCACGAGCTGTCACACCACCACCAGCTCATACACATGTAATGTGAGCTTAATATGGTACATATGAAAAATGCAAATCTGAACATATTTGTGGTTTGCAGGAATGTAAAATGCCAGCATTTCATCATGGCAACCCATCCTTCTTGTTCCATCTGCCCGAAACCGAAAAGAAATGTGTACAAAAAAACAACATATGTGTAAATGAGAGTTCTTTTTTTAAAGAAGTGAAGTCTCTCTCTCTCTCTCACACACACACACACACACACACACACACACACACACACACACACAC
>CAEMYA010000684.1:285699-320538 GCA_903131615.1 Diplodus sargus | reverse complement strand
TGTGTGTGTGTGTGTGTGCTCATGGACACTTTGTGCGTGTGTGTGTTGTGAAAGTTTTCCTCCTGCAGGTGGTGCTCTAATGGCAACTGGAAGGCACTTTGCTGCCACTCAGCCCCCCACTATCTGGCTGCCTCAAGGGAGGTGCTATTTGTGTGTACTGGTGCCCATGCCTGCCTTTGTGCACACTCACACACAAATAGACACAGCATATACAAGCACATCCCTCCACTGGCATGCGCTGCCTCCTACCTGGCTCAACCCCTCCATTACCCCACTCGGCGCCCCGCCCTCCCCTCGGCAGGAGAACACCTGCGGTTCAGGTCGCGGCCCTGCTGCCAGCCCCCTCTCTGCTTTAAAGCTCCACTCTGTTCTTTGGATACCAGCACTCGGCGCTGCCTTTTGATCATTTGTTTGCATCACAGAATGCATTTTTACAGCACACAGAGCTTCTCAGGCGGTGGATGCATCACCAGTCTTGCCCCCAGAGAGCCTTGCAATACTCTGATAGACCGACTCTCAAACTGTCGGTCAAACTCTCAATCAATGTGTTCCCCACTGTGAGTATGGGTGTTGCATGGGCCTATTACAGTGTACAGGACACAGGAAAGGAAATCACTTTATTATAATCAAAGAATTTGACCTAAAGTAAAATTTGCAGTATTTTAGCCTAAATATACTTTAGGCTAAACTTCCCTCTTAAGGGACTGCCTCCGTCTTCAGTCAGCCGGTCCTGCTGCAGTTTCAGCACCCTGGTGTTACACTGTCATTAGTCTGCTCGCTCTGACGTTTGGTAGTTAAAGTTGTCAGAAACACTTTTTTTTAGTTTTGTTGTTTCATGTTTAACAGGATGGTGTTCAACTGTGCCCTCTTCATCTGAAATTGCGCCAGATATTGTGAAACAGAGCCGGTGAAAGAGTTTTGCAACAGACCCTGGCAGTCACGATCACTTTCAATAATTAATTTATCCTGAATTGTGTCCTGAGCTGAACATTTTCTCATTAAAAACTCAAAAACCAAACCCTAAAACCAATGTCAAACTTACAGTCAGTGTGGTTGATGAGATACATGTGTACAGTAATACCAGCTCATACAACCAACAGCCAGAAGTAAACAGATTACCTCACTTGCGATATCGTAGCCTCACTAGCCCTGTTCATCACGTGCACCTACATGCACTGTAACTCAGGATTTATCCTTTACCTGGGAGCTGTGTGTGAATGCAGATGTCTGCATTATTTGCCCGGACTTCACCCTGCCAGCTCCCAAGTGTCAAATCCAGGTGAGCCACATGTGTGAATAAAGCACGTGTGGCTCCACTAAAGCTGAGTTAATTCACAGCGAGTGAGTGGGCGTGTCAGCGGCATGTAATCTTCCCTGTCACTCGGGCTGTAATCAGCTGGAACACATGTAAACTGAAGCGCACACCAGGACGTGTGAAAGTGGCGCTTAAACTGCTCAAAATCCAAGTTCTGCAAAACGTTTAGCCTGAATATTTACCACTGAATGTTGTGAAAGGTCAGTAGATGATGCTACATGCAAATACACTGTACACATCTTTGCTGTTATTGTTCCATTGTTTATACTGTACATTGAAATAATTAAGTTACCCTAAATAACTTTCTCATTATAAGCTATTATTATCTTTTATTTCGCAACCAGCTCATGATTAAATAATGGGAGTGTGACAATCACCATCCACCACCAAACAAACCGGCATGAACAGGATCATGCTGAGACGCTGTGTGTGCAGTCTATAGGACAGGCAGAGTAAATGTGTAAATGTGTGAAATGTTCTCACTTTTATATGGACGGAGAGGTATCATGTAGGCAGGTACTTAAAATGAGACAGTTTACTAGTTATGTGAGCTATAGAGTGATGTGTTTCCTAGTGAGAGGCCACATAAAATGATTCAGGATCTTGGCAACAGCAACACGTTAACTGCAAAGGTGAAAGTCCCATCTGAACTGCCAGAAGGACAGAGCACACAACACACCACACAATGATTACGATTCAGAACACAACAGTATGCAGTCTGTCATAAGAAGTAGGCTAATGTGTGTGCGGTGGATGAATTATGGCCAAAACTTTTTGTTACTATTCAGTAAGTTTCACTAACCCCATCAACTTCATCTCAGCTTATCTTTCACAGCTTCCACACTACTTATACATTGATGAAGAATGATCGGCAGATGACTGTTGACCAGTAGCAGATAATGGCAGCTAATAAGCAGTGGCAGCACTGCCCCAGAATGCTCTAAGGTTCCCCTTCACTGCTGGATCTACTGTCCCTCTGATTAAAAACCTTGTTTTATGTGGATTATTGTGGTAACTGTGGAACTGAAGCGTGTTGAATAGCTCGGACATACATCTTAAAAAATCACACTTTTGTAATCTGTGTCTTAGACAAGAAAAGAAATGCCGAAAAAAAATTGTAAAGTCAAATTTTGTAGAACTGAGGCAAAAAGAAAAAGATCTCCGACGATTTTAATTGGGACTCGTGATTGGTCGTGGATACGCACATTCATAGCTCATTCACACAGTCTATCTGCCACGAAGAAGGTACACAGAAAAAACACAATCGTGAAACGAGGCTCACCGAAAAACAAACACACTAGAAAATACGATTTCTAAGAGATCACAAAATCACTAACACAATGGCTAGAGGCCCTTGATTCAGTCACCATAACTGGTGGAACTGCAGCTGCCGACACTGCTGCCGACACTGCTGCCACGCCCACAGGTCCAGACGCCGGTAAACGGGAGCTGCTGAGGGAAGAAAACAGGGAGAAGACACACGGGAAAAACAAAAAAAACACAAAGACACCCGACTGCCCAGTCAGACCATGACATACAGTTAGAAAGCAGCTACACTGAAGGTCCAATTTGTAACATTGGTTGGTCAAAGTTGAGTTTTGAGTCTCATTCCCAACTCGTCAAATACTTTTTGGGAATCTACTTTCTTATCGGACTGGACCTTTACAGAAAATTCACTTAGAAATATTGAGGACACACTTTGAGGTTCTTCTTGTAAGTCACCAAATGTAAAGAGAAAGCTGTTAAATGTGCAACACTGGCACCGACATGAACACCAAACATTGATAGCATTTCGTAATGAGTGCTTTAATTGACAAATAAGTAACAGACAAAGGGTGTCGAGGTGAAGGTGAGTTTCCTCTGGCCATATTCACACGAGGTTAATTGTAGTTCATCAAGGTTTAACGATGAATCAGCCACAGAGCTTGCTGCAGTCTCTCTGTGTGGAGTTCTCATGTTCTTCTTGTGTCTTTCCTTCAGGTTTTCTAGTTTCTCTGGTAAAAGAGCCCAGAGTTATGAGTGTGAAGGCTTTTGTGTGTGAGTCAGTGTCCATGGTGCTTCTTTTGTTAAATCCAAGCTGCACTGAGTTCCATTCTCCTCCTGACCCTGAATGAAAAATAAACAGGTATAAAAATGGATAAACAGATAAATTGAGCATAAATAGCATTTCTGCTACCAAATCAATGATGGAGGTGCAGATGGCAAGTAGGTGTAGATACAGTAAACACTTGTCACTAAGCTGTCGTTACTGAGCAGCCGGCATTCTTCGCACTCGCCCAATGATACGTCATCACACTGAATCTATGAAAGGGTATTTTCTGTTCACAAGGCTGCCTCGTGGCTCAAGGAGGGCAATAAAGAAAGGATCCCACAACTCAAACTGCATTTCCGTTCTTTCATTGCCCTGCTCTGCCCTCGTTATAACCTCTCGTCTTTTTTTTTATTATTCATTTGAATGCGGTCTTTTTCTCTGAATTAGGACCTTGCAAGAATGACGACACAGTTTTTCCAAAGAGAATGACGAGAATAATGAATAGCCAGTGTTGAGGACGACTTCACTCACCTGACTGTCGGCCCTGTACATGAACTGATTAATGTTTCATTTGTTACTGACTGCAGTGAATTACATATTTTGGATATTACCTTCATCAAGTGCATGACTAGCTTGAAGCTTAAGAACAGTGTCTGGAAATGCGTTTATAGATATATTCCTTGGTGTGATGTTATGTAAGCTCGATTTTTCTGCAACTCAACAGTGAAATGCTTCATGATGAACAGATGTACTGCTTCTCATTACACTCTGGATGGATGGCTGAATACCTTACAGCCTTTAACGGATTCTTCAGAGGGATGTTCACATATATTAGTACAAATACAGTATAGTGGGCTTTATTATCTTTTTTCAACGCGTATGTTGAAATGAAATAAAATGCAAGATTCCTATAATTTAAGTCGATGTAATGCAAGATTTCTTTTTTGAGTGCACAAAATAGGAGCATCCAGACTAAAGTGGATTTATCTGAAGGGAGAGTAGCTTTCTAATGGATTCACCGGGTCATTGAAATTAAATAAACATGTTTTTTGTGAATAATTAAGAATGCAAACGCAATGATAAAATACTCTAAAAAGCAGATCGACTGAGAGGCCAAGCCATTAAAGAAATATAAAAGGCATCAAAGGGTTTTGTGATGTGTGTGTGTGTGTGATGCAGTAGAAAAAAACAGTTGGCGGTTGGTGATGGTGGTTTTAACCAAAACAGGGATAAGCAGCTGTTCTCGGCTACCTGCCTGCTGTGATCTGAAGATACTCGTAGTCTGGCTGTGTTTTCATCTGATGATCTGCGAGTGTGGGATTATGCCAGTTGTGTCCATGTGTGTGTGTGTGTTTGCAAATGTGTGCACATGCAGGCAGAGTACTTTAGTTTGTGTTTATGTGCTGGTGAGTACCTCAGTGGTTGTCCTCTGTGCCCATGAGCTTGTATGCAAGTGTAGCTTTGCTTTCCAGTATCCGCTCATGTTTGCCTCCCCTTCATACTACACGTGATTTATGTATGACATTGGAGTGTGATGGCAATCGGCGGGCCTGTGGTTTGGTAACAGCATTTGTCATCTTTGAGACCAGACTAAAGGAGCACGTTCTACTGTAGGCTGTATGCTACCTGACCAGCACACTCCTAAAACCCTCTCATTTACATTTAGAGTGAATGCCATACTGTCAGTGAGGCTCCATTCCACTCGGACAAAGCCCCTCACAGCCTCTCTGCCTCCTGCTTTGCAATACACACAGAGAGTAAAACAATGGTCGTCGTGATGGGGAGGCATCAGACACACTAATTTGGTGCTATGGCAAAAAGTCCTTACCAGAATGATAAGTATTATTTTGCGACGTTGGATTGAAAATAGTAAAGCTCAGCGTGTCGAAACAGGCAAAATGGAACTTTTTTCTATGAATTTTAAAAGGGAGCCAGAAGAAGTCCATACACTTACTACTCTAGGGCTACTCAAACCTTTTCATACCAGCAGCCTCAAAATGGAGCCACATTTGATCAAGGAGACTATTTGAGGACATTTTGCCGTGCAGAGTTTGATCATTTACTAAAAACATGGTCACTTCTTCAACCGCAGGTGCAGAGACAAAACTGGAGAAACAAGACCGAGCGTCCGCCTTGTGAGGCTGCACTGTCCTTCAGCATCAGATGGTCAAACAGCTTCAGAAAGCCCTCCAACACCCACCTGTGCAACTACAAGGAACTTTTAACTGGTTACGACACAGTTTCAGTTTAATACAGACGCCTTTATATGAGCTACACTGGCAAGAGACAATCAACAAGACGATCTACAAGAACATTTACTGATATTTGTAATTCTTAATGCGTGTCAGACATTTTTATGGCTAATGGGGAGGAATTCAGGAGTCTTACAGCAGTCTTAGTCTTACATTTGTCAATTAAAGTAGGGAGGATATGGCAACTCCATTAATGAGAGTGCAGAGGCACAGGAAACTGGTGTTAACAACAGCATCCAAAACTTATTTAATTGTCTGTTGGTGCCCTCAGGTGAGTTTAATAACCTCACAACCACACTTCATAATTTGCTAAATATTATTCCTAATACTTTACTACCTTCTGGGAAAGCTGCTGCTGTTCATATGTTTGTTTCTTACACCACCTGTGACCATCGCCTGATGTCCCCTCAGGCCGAAATGATATAATGTTCCTTGTGTCTGTGGATCATCAAATAATATAACCTTTATTAGTTGTCTTACTTTTTGGTTGCAGCGAGGCAGCAGGGGACCATGGGTGCGCTGTCTTTGCAGGAAGCACTAATTATCACTCGAAGAGATAATAACTGTATTTATCGTCTGAGGTGTTCGTTTTCTGAAGGGTTATTTATCAAATACCATGTGGGATTAGAAAATCAATTCCGAGTGTCACAAATTAATTTGCAGCCATCATCTCACTTGTTCCCTTGAGACAGCATGCAGCAGAAGCACCTTGCTAATGTGGAGAACGCTGCAGGATTGATTTACTTTTCCATATCCTCCATACCTAATGAAGAATGCTAATGTGAGCTGTGGCAGAAGAGTAAGCAAGTACCTGTGTGGAATCTGTGCTGCTGTAATAGTTTTATACGTTGTACATAATTGTTAACATGTTGACTTCTCAAACACACAACAGCAGCAGCAGCAGCAGCAGCAGCAGAGATGAATTATAGCCAAAATGTTTATATTTTTGCAGCCAAGTAAAGTGTGAATGTTTTCTCTCATAATGTTCCTCATTAGGTTAATCTGATTTGATATCCTGGCATTTTCCGCTGAATCACAGTCAAATGGGTTTTGACTCGCACCGCAGCATCTCTGTCATATGACTGAATCCTGTAAGGTTCAGTTAATGTGTTACACTCACAGAAGATGGCAAACCAGCCGCTGCAGGCGAGATTATTAAAAGTTAAGTCTGTTTCTCTTTTTCTTCCCGTGAGACGATTTGATTTAAAAAGATAGACTAACAGAGGGAGAGCAGAGCAGTGGACTAAAGGAAGAAACAAAATGTTGAACATTTGTTGATAAAATATGAAAACGTTACAGATGAAGAATGTTGTATAATTCATCTGAGGCGTGTACTTCTTAATGTGCCCAGTTGATATCTGGGTATTTCTTCTTGGAGCTAAAGGTTTCAGTTTGGAGGAAGAAAAGCAGATTTGTCCGATGTACCGTCTCAATGCAACCATGTCTCCAACAAATTATGCTGATATAGTGATCATTTGTTTTCCCAGGTTACATTGTGGTAAGAAAACTAGTTGCCGACTGGATTAACACTCCGTGTTACACTTTTGTACCAGACAAAGAGCAGAACTGTGACACTGAAGACTCAGGTTTACATGTGTGGGTAGGTTTAAACAAAAGAAGCTCTTTGGTTAAGATTAGTGATGATTTTTGAAACTATTCATAAAGTCAAACGTCCTTCGTCCTGGAGACTTTTTCTGCATCGAACAGGATCCCAGTCTTTCTTTAACAGAGTTCTGATGTGTACTATAATCATGCAGTTCAATGATGCTGTAGCTTCTGTGAGTGAATATTGTTTTGTCATATTGGACGGCACAGCAAATGTAATATGGTGTCAGTGATGTTACTGATCCATTCAACAGGCTGTGAAGATGTCGCCACTTACCAGATATGTTACTCAACAACACTAAGTTGGCTAAAACTTCTATTAGCCACTGAATTGTAACAGCCTGAGAGATGAGACGAGTTTGAAGCCATTGTCTTTCTTCTGCTGTCCAGTGTGTGAACACAAAGTTCTTTTATTTACGCCTCTACATCACAATACAATGAAAAGCAAGTTGTTATCATGTTTTTTGTGTGAGTTAAAGATGAGTTCAGGATTTTCACAGCCTGAGGAAAGAAGCCTTGTGTAGTCTGGTGGTACTGCAGCAGATACTGCTGTATCTGTTGCCAGATGGCAGCAGGGTGAACAGACAGCTGCTGGGTGGGTGGCTGCGTCTTACTGTCCTCTGTGCTCTGTGCTTTGCTGATATCACTAATGCTCTGTAGACGGGTGCAGATGATGTTCTGGGCTGTTTTATTCACTGGCTGAACACGATTGTATCTGTGTGATATCTCTGTGATATATGTGAAACCAAGCAACCTCAATCTGTTCTCCTGCTCCACGTCAGCTGCACTGATGTGGACAGCAGTGTGTGCCTTCACCTCCTTTCTTTTAAATCAACAGACCATCAGCTCCTTGGTTCCGCTGATGTTGTGCAGCAGATTGTTCTCTGTGCATCGTTATTGTTTAAACATTTTCAAATGTACATTATTTGGAAGTATATAGATAGATTTAATGTGGCAAATGGTGTTTTTATTGAAATGCAAACAAATAAATGTCTTCTCTCCTGGTTTTGTTATGACCACATATGTTACACCCAGCCACGTTTACTGAGCCCCATTTCCAAAAATGGTCTTTCCTGCCTGTCTGTCAGCACTTTACAAAGTTAAACATGCCTCCATTTCTCACAAATTGGTATCATCTAGCACTCAGACACCATTGGATTTGTTTGTGTTTGCATCTGTTTGTTGCCTGCAGAGCAAACATCAGAATGTGTACTACGTGTTTGTCGATTCTGATTCATAGATAAAAGAGACCCCCAGTCCTGAGTTGAATGGATAATCTGTTTATATTACTGCTTGAGGCAGTTTCTTTGAATTAGTGCTTAAGTCAATAAACACTGTGAAGCAAAAAGTGCTACTTTCTTGGTGACTGTGTCACTGGGTTGAAAAGACAACATCTGTCAAATGATGCCTTGAAAAATCTCTTCTCTGAGGCAACAAAAACCCTCAACTCAGAAGACAGAAACTCTGCATCGAGTGCAGAAAACGCATTGGAAAACCAGTGGCATGCACACTCCAGTACATGGAGGATGACGGAATAACAAACAGCAAGCATTTCTTAGACCAAACTAGTTGTATTTCTTGCAGCCTTTCACAAAGAATGGCCCTTTTGAGTGAGCATTTGACAGATGTCCTCTTTTCTAAGCTACTGGCATAGCTACAGCCTCGCAGGCTTCATCTATTCGATACCACAGCCATGCCAAGACTCTGGCATATAGCCTCACACTGCATCTGAGATAGCCTTTGTGATTTCTGCAGTTTATGTGACATGAATAAGAAATATCATGTACACCCTGCAGAGGACAGCTGAATAGGATGTAAGGCTGTCTTGCTTGGACAGGGGTAACAACAGACCAGAGGGGTATGAGGCGTATTTTTAAAATCGAGGTCCTGCCGCTGGCTTTTCCTGTCAACGCCAGAGGAGGAAAGTACTATCCAACTACTCACACCCCCTCTCCAAAATACACATGCACACACGCACACCGTATGTGTGTCTGGGAAAACGCTGCGCAGCTTTCAGAGCTCAGCATGAGAGCATTTAATATTCATGGAAGGGAAGAGGAGGAGAAAGTGAAACAACAGCAGGAGCACTGCCTTACGCGTGATATTACATTGTAATTATGATTTGGATGCAGGCACGGAGGAAGCACTGAGGGTGCACTACAAATGTGTATGCACACACACACACACACATGTAGAGCAAAGGTGCAGCAATGGCACACTGCTTGGGTGGAGGCAGTTGAAACTTCACACTGCCGATGCCTGCATCACGGCAGCAGTAATGTCGGATCGGCGCAGCACAATGCATCCTGCGCTGCTTTTTAAAGCAGGGAGATGAGGTCCGCGAGCGGGCTCCATATAGCTATCGACAGAGCCGTACTGATTGGTTTGTTTACCATCAATATTTGCAGATGTCAATCTGGGCGCCTTTGAGAAAATTGATTTTTCAGCATGAAGCTGAATGTTCAGAGAAATCACTGGTATTAGTGCTGCCACAGAGCGAAGAGAAGACAGAAATACAAACAGAGCGAGAGACAGCTGCAGTACGGCAGGAGGTGCCCCGAAAATATATCACTGATATCTCCAGACAGACAGACAGACAGACAGACAGACAGACAGACAGACAGACAGACAGACAGGGAGGGAGGGAGAGATTCTGAACTGCCCAATAATATCCTGAAAGATCTGGTCGTCTCAAAAATGACAGATTCTGAGTGCTTTGTGTTGCACGCTGGAAACGTGCCAGGAGACTTTGGAATTTGATTTGTAAAGCCTTTTTCAAAATGAAAAACAAAGACCAAGACTGTCACACAGCAGAAATGAAAAGGGATTTTGGACCATACACTAATATAACAAAGAAACAAACACATACATATGTAAAAATCACAAATGCCCTATAATGAATTTTGAAAACATTCCTGTGGGAATTTTCAATTGGATTAGTAAAGGTTTTGAGGAGAGAGAAAGAAAGAGCTGTCAGACGGCCACGCTGGCACATCTACTCTGCCTCTTTTATCAAAGATAAGTAGTATTGATTTACTTTGAGGCTGTAAAAAGTATTCGTCTTAAGAGCTGACATTTAATAATCTCCACCTAATCCATGTTTTGCTGGGAGCCTCTTGAGATGCTGGTGAGTCCTCTATTGTTCTCCTGTTCTCTCCTGCACCTACTGTATATCTAATGAAGGACACTGACTTTATTAACCCTCCACTGGCTTATAGCTACAGTTTAAGTTGTATTATGGTGCTGTGTTTATCTGACGAAGGCTGGAGGAATACATCAACTTTGGGCTAATGCACTATGATTGACTCACTGGGGTTTGGTGGGATTTGATTTGGTTGTCTTTGTTTTTACTTTGTTGACTGTTTGTGTGTGTACCATTGTGTGTGTGTGTGTGTGTGTGTGTGTGTGTGTGTGTGTGTGTGTTTAGCAGAAAGTGAAGGTGATTTTACAACATCAAAATACTGAAGCAACCCAAAGACCAAGAACAGAGATGATCAGTCACTGACATGTGGACCCACTGGTTTGCCAAATACCTTTTCTGTATATATTTAAAAGCTAAACTATAGACACAACTTTACTTTTGAAGGATTACATCCATTGATTAGGGTAAGACAATATATTGGTCAATAATCAACCAATTATTTTTATTGGACTGTATCATAAAATCAGCACAATTACAGATGTTCTTAATACTCTGTAAATCAAATCCATAACATGTTTCTCAGGTGGCAGCTCTGGTTGATCATCTAACGTAAAGGTCCCATATTTTGCTCATTCTAATAGAGCCTAAATGACTTTCCGCTGCTCAGCAGTGCTTCCAATTTTTCCCAGTGGCCTGTCGATTTAACTATCAGCATGTAAAGTCTATTGCAGTAGAAAGACCACTGCGTGTATTCAGTGGGACACATAACCAGGAAGTTAAACCGGAGGGTTGTAAAACAGAGGCAAGCAACTCTTACTGCACTGAACGGACGGCATCTTTGCGTTCACTTGCTGGTTATTTTAAAATCTATGGTTTCCTCGTCACCTCTGCCAGTGATTTTGCAACAGTGGCTTTGCTGGTGGTGTGGCTGACGGAGGTGACTGTGTAGCTGTCACATCACAACCTTACACAAGTCCTCTCTTGCTTCTCGTTTCAGAATATGGACTGTAGATTTCTCTGAAGTAGTTTGAGTTTGACTTTAGTTTTAATTTTAACAAGACAGCAAATCTTACCTTCTACAATACTGGATCTTTTTAGCAAGTAACTCATTTATGTGTTTTGGTCATTTTGGTTTTTATCACATCTTGTCATCAATCTTTACAAGAATTTATTTTATCACACACATTGGCAGCGTTTGTATTTTTACACAGGACGTCCGTGATGGAATCTGAGGGTCAGATCTGACCGCAGCCCTGCGAGGCAGAGTGACGTATGTCTCCTCTCGGGCTCTACGGAGGCGCCTCCCTAAAGCAGAATGCTCTGTGGTGCTATGATTCTCAACAGATGGAACATCAGGATCAAACAGGTTCAGAGAGCTATCACACTGCTGGATTTGCCCCACATCGTGTGCATTAATGAGACATCATTAATGTTTCGATTACCATTTATTTTTTTCTTTTCATGATTAAGGTTCATATGGGATCAAACTTTGTTGATTTCTCATTAATAAAAACACCACAGAGGCCAATCTAACAGTGCGAGCTTTGATTTTGGAGACTGACAACGCTGCAGTTGAGTGAAATCTCATTCCTCTGTATGATTTTAATAAAAGGCCAACGCTGGCTTTGTATATCAAACTAACACTGTCTCTGCATGCAAGCAGCAAAAAAACCAAATCATTGAGATGGTTGAGCTAGTGCCTTCACTCCATCAGTACACAGGGAACAGAACAAAAAGGGCCTGAATGTTGTTCAGTGTGTGTGTGTTTGTACACACCAGGGTACAACTGAAGGGCCTGAAGAATAGTTTCACGGCAGGGTCTGTAAACTCCAGGCCTGGCTCATGTCCATTAGCAAGGCTCTACTTTCTCCTCGGTGCCCGGCGTCTCAGCGGAGGTGCTCTGAAACACAACACACCAAATGAGATGTGACTTGCGCCGCCATACTGTTCTATTTATACTGGATGGGCCGACATTGTGAGGAAAGATGCAAAAAAGCGCTCACCTGCTGCTTGATGAGGTCTGGTGGCTCTCCAAACCCACAGAGGAGTCTGCGTAATTTTCACCCTCATATCTGCGGTGTAAGGGAGAACTCAGCCCCCACAACCACACCTCCCCTCACCGGCCTCGCCCACCTTCCCCCCAAAGGCAAAGAAAAACAGTAGATAATTACCTGGTGTGAAATTTCCTCGCAGTCAGTGTCTCCGCCACACTATGTGTGGGTGTCACACAACTCATATTTGACTGCGGTTTTGAGGACATGCAACAAGGCTATTGTGCTGATGCTTGTGTTGGAGGCGCTCTCCCAGGGGTAAAGGTGCATTTCTAAAAATAATGGCTTTCCTTTTTGATTTTCTTTCTTTCAAAAAGACAACATGTAAGAAACCAGAACATGTTTTGACTTTGGATAGATCTTGAAATAATAGCTTGTGCTTTTGAAATCTGCAGCACAGAAATGAATGTTGTGCTGATGTCTGCCTGCATCTATCAAACTGCTGAAAGGAAGTTGTAAATGGTGGCAGTGAGCTTTCTAATCCAACACATTTAGTTAGAATTCCACAAATACTGCCTAATAATGCTCACTAGCTGTCCGATCACTGTTCTCAATGAAAAACCTTTTTGTTGGTGCAGTCCTGGCTCTGTGAAACACGATTGCAGCCAAAGAGCAACAGGCGAAGCAGTCGCACTCTGACCTGTCTTTTCTGTCTGCTACTCTCACTCTTCCACATCCTTGCCTACAAGACATGGAGCTACACATTTATAACATTGGAAATATTACCTTGATGACTTGTTATCAATATAATGCTTGCTACAGCAGACAACAATTCTATCCCTGGATTATTGAGGTTTACTTACCAGCAGCAGCTGGTCGTCTGGATTCTGCTTCATTCATCCTTTGGTCCTTCGGTCCTTCATAGTATTGTCACTTCTCACAAGCTGCCGGTACTCATTTCTGCCTGTCTGCATCTCATGCTTGGGTAACACAAAAGACGCAAGTGCTGCAAAGCACACCAAAGCACTGCCCACTTCTTTTCAGTGCCCACGTTAACCAACTGGACCACTCAGACAAAACATGGTACAGCATGGTGCTCCTGGCCGGCTCGCAATCTCCAGCCATCGTTTCGCCATCATTTTCTCTGCATGCCGGAACCTAATCTGGCAAGAAAACAAACAATAATCTATTTGAAATAATGCTACTGCTGTTTGTGATTGTGTATTAGTGTATTTCTTCCTCAGAGATGAGCAGACACACGGGGAAGATCTTTTTTCTTTTACTTTTTTTCCCCTGCCAATTCTGCCGTATTTCTTCTCTGGTCAGCTATCCCAGTTTTTGGGTTTGTCCCCTTGGCAAAGTGCTTCTATGAATTTGGGGGGCACAGCCGCTGCTGGGGTGTTGAAGGGAAGGTTGTAACTGTTTGGCTGTTGAGCTCAAATATCAAGTCTTTCATTAGAATCACTTCAAAGAAAAGGTAAAAATCTGCCACTCGGAAAGTAAGAATATAACCCACCCATCACATGCTCCCAATTCAAAATTCTAAAAAACTCTCTCAAATAAGTTGAGAGCAGATGAATGTGGCACTGAGTCCTTGGAGTTTTTATGCAAAATATTCTTGGTCATAATGAATATTATGTGAGCTGAAGATGTTAGGAATACTTCCAAATAGGTACGTTTTAAAGTACTATTTCCTTTTTATTTGTTACAGTGTAATGTGATCTATCACTCGTGCAACCAGAGTCGTGCTGGCATGGATTTTGTTTGTAATCATTTTCCATGTTGCCTCGTTGTCTGCACTTGTTAGTGTGGGAGTAAATCTTCCTAATACACCAGCAGTACAATGTCCTTCCTGCGTAGGCAACAGGAAAGTGTCTGAAATGCGAAACAAAAAGAAAACTGTTTGCATTTCACTTTCCTTTTATTCCCTACCCATTTCTCAGTCGTGTAAATTGCTATTATTGTTATCACGTTGATGCACAGTGCAATGTTAATTTCATGATTTCACACAATCTCTGCTTGGAAATATGTCTGATTAATGACGTGATCACTCTGAAAGGTTACTCCTACATGCTGCCTCGAGTGGCTCGTTTAATGTGTCTGTGTGACTTTTTTCCTGAAAGATTGAGAGTAATTCTTGGAAGTCTGATAAACACATTCCCTGGTCTAATCTACCTGAACATCAACATCATTATGTAAAATGAAGATCTAAACATCTGTCAGTAGGGGTTCTCCCCTGCTATAACATACTGATTCCAATTGGAATTTTCTCCTGCCATCAGGTACTGTGAAATGTTTAATCCCTTGTCAGCTGATGGCGAGCTCCGCCCCCTGCATGTGAGGGGCATCACTCAGGCATCATTTAGCCCATGCCCCCGTGACTTCAATAAATGCCAGATATGTGGAAGAAGCGGGAAAGAAGTGGTGGTGTTGTTTAATAGCGAGGCTTCAGCAGGATTAATGATCAGAGCCACAAACTTGGCTTTTGCTTGCATCACAAAATCAATGGCGTTGAGCGAGGCAGACGTGCCGGCTGGCGGAGGGGCTTGACGAGAGCTGTAAGAGCCGAGACTAACCTCCTCATTTCTCAACAAGACAGAGGGCCCCTCGCTGCCAAGCAGACAAGGTGAAACACTGTGGGGACCCGAGTTGAATGGCAAGGGCTTTTATGCAGTTTAATGATTTTATTAATCCAATGAGTCAAACGCTTGTGTCGTGAGTAGCGGTGATATGTCATTTGTCCTAAGTGGCTGTTTTCACCAACTTGTTTCGTCCTTGACTTGGTAGATATCAGGAATAGTGAACAAACAGGAAAACAATGAATGATGCTTCAAAGTTGGTACGAAAAAAAAGGAATCTCTGTTACAAAGAAAACACATCAGTGAAACTGCAGCACACATGTTAAAAACAGTGACGAGGGTTATCCTGTAAAACCAAAGTACATTTATAAATACGCAGGCTTTTTCTGTCTTCAGTGAGTTCTTTAAAGCACATTTTCACCAACAACAAGGACTCTTTTGTCTGTGTTTGTCAAAGACACAGGGCTCTGATTGACATGTTAGTTTGTTCCTGGCGTTTAATTGTATTTTCAAACATCTCGCAGTGATCAGAAGGTTGACTGGTCGTCGTGTTTATCGTGTTGTGCTGCTTTCTTACTTGCCTTTCATCTGACTTTTTATGGTCTTGAATAAATGCCTGCTTTCATTTTGCAAATGCACTCTGGTTTCTAATTGAGGCTAAAAATGGTCCAGTGCAACTGAGACTTTTTCCCTTCATCATTAGTAGCTGCCACATTATGAGATGCGTGGAGTCACAGGTGTAGGCTCACCATGCTGATATTTTAACGCTGCATGCTGACTCCTCTGAGGTAAACTTTATAAAAGAGTAAAACGTGTTGACACATGATGACGTAAACTATAACACAGCTCGTATTATAACTATATAGTTAGCTACAGAAAAGAATGTCCCCTGAAGTGATTTTAAATGAAGCACATAGGTCACTTCACATGTAAATACACAAAGACACAATAGTGCTGAGAAAAGATCTGTCACGTGTTTATTAGTATTATATTTACATTGAGCTTGTAATCTACCCTGAAAGTACGTCTCAGATAACACAAGTGTGGTAAGTTTTAGAAGATAACAGCAGTTAATAGACAATTTCCTTGCTTTGACTTTAAATTCTGTAGTGACTGCACAGTGTAATGGCTGCACAAAGTGACACCGTCCACATGGATATTGGTTCCTTATGAACCTGACTGTCACTGTGCCATTTGGCCTGCTCACTGGGCGAGATTTTGTTCTGCAAAAAATGATGGTCGCATTAAGGGACAAATGAAGCGCGTCTGCCATTACGCCACCGAAACAGGAGCGGGCATTGTTGTCCACGGTCACGATCCCAAGGCAACAGTAACAACTGGAATAGCTGAGGAAACTACACCGCAAAGGAAAAAGAACCTTCGATGTGTCAAAGCGCTCTCTCGTGTTGTGTAAGTGTTTCCTCTTACCACCGGGACTTGAGATGGTTCAAAATCACCATTGTTTCGGTTCGGTTTTCTTGGTTCTATGCCACGTGTTTTCAGGGTTTCAAGGTCCAATCTGGAATCTTAAGGAAGTGTTTTGCTTTGAACATTAGCCAGGCTAATAGCTGTAGCCATGTTGCTAACGTCTTTGTGACAGTAATTCTTGGAAGGGGGTTGTCTGTTTCCGCTTCCTTGGCTTTTTTCTGGAGATTAAATGGTTTTGCAATCTTCAGACTTAATTTTAAAACATGCCATTGAGCAGCAGGACTTCAAATGTAAATACCTGTGTAATAGAATGGAGGCTATTGAAGTCCATTCCAAGTTAGATAGACTTAAGAAGTTTAGAGTTGATGCTAATTTGCGTGAAACAGTGTGAACTAACAGACACCGTGTAATCAGCAGTGATGCCAGTAACACGTGACCACTTTTGTCAGTAACGAGTAATATTTACAAACCAGTTATCAGATTAAAGTTACTTATTCAAATCACTGTGCGTTACTATTATTTTTGTCATTTTCCTTAGTAAAGATATATATTTTTGCTTTCTTCTTGCGTCTCGGGGAGTGACGTCACGTGTGCGACAAGTCACGTTTTCAGCACAAGGACACTCAAGGTTTGTTGTACACTCTGTGCTGGAGACAAAGTGCTATCAAGCTTCAAAAACATGATGTCAAATTTTGGAGTTGCAGCACAGTTAAGTTTACAGAGCAAGACCTACCAGGTGGTGTTAAGCAGAAAGCAGCGAGCAAAGCAACATCCTCGACTTCTGCAGGAGGTCGCACAGCACCCAAACAATAAATGCTGGACTTCGGTGCAAAACAAGTAAGTGGTCGCGCAGTATGTTGTAGAGGAAATGCTGCACTTTAACACAGTTGACTCGCCCTCGTTTGGTGCCATAATAAACAAGATCCCTGTTACTATCAATGCTGTGCTGCCTCACAGAACATCTTTGTCTTCCTACCTGGAGAAGGAGAAATCTGGAGGCCACAATGAATGTTTATGATGAGGCGAGGGAGGGTTACATTATTAATTACATTCAGCCCCTCAATGTAACTAGTAAAGTAACTTGTAATCTAACTTAATTATTTTTAAAAACAAATAATCAGTAAAGTAACTAAGGTAATCAGTAGTCAGATTACTTTTTCAAGGTAACTGTGGCAACACTGGTGATCAGAGTGTACCCTTCTGAAACTGATGCAAAAGAACTGGAGTATCATGACGGCTTCTGAGAGTCCAGATCTGAACTGAAACACTCTAGAGACGCACAGCTACTATCTGCACTGTGAATGACAGAGACTGATCCTGTTTAAAGTTCATACAGTGAAGTTGTAAGCAAACAGTTGCTTATTAACACATCAGGCAGACACATGGCATCCTAAGCATTAAATCCAGTGTCCGTCCTGCTTTCAGCTCTCTTTTACACTGAACTAAAAGATTGCGTTGCTCAGTGGAGCTGAGGGAACAGTGCAGAGAATGGTTGTAATTATTTATAACCATGAGCAGTGTTTGGAGTAATGTGCTACGAAAGTAACATGTTAGTGTTATAACTACACATTTTTGTGTGGTGTTCTTTTGCTTCATTATTTTCATAGGTGCTGCGGAGAGGCTGGGAGGAGTTTTCCCCGTAATTGGAGCTGCAGGCTCTAACACACACCCACAGCATGTTGGCAATCAGTGGATGTTGAAAAGCCAGCGGTCTTCACCTTGCCTGCTCCCAGATGATTTTCGCCAGTTACCAAGTGGTCCATGGTCGACATTTCTACAGCCTTATTTCTAGAGAGGGACATAGATTAATTTGATTGCAGGCTAACCTTGTTTTTTTACTTTCTTTCCTAGTGAGTCTGGATTTCCCCTGAACTACTACACTGAAAAAGAAAAGGATTTTGAGTTGTAGTAATGTTTATTAGGTTAACTGTCACAATTGTTATTTTCTAATTGTAATCATCAGTGAGAACTTGAATCATTCAAGTAAAACTATATTTGTCATTCATGTAATAAATAAACTGTGTGGGAAGAGTAGGTTTTATTATGTATTTTCACATAATATTCAAAGGTTTCATAGTCATTTCACATGAACTTAGAAATACCAAGTAAGTTTTAATAGTGTTGCGTGTTTTGAATCCGTACATGCACCTTGTGACGCGCATACAGGACGCAGGCGCTTTGTTGTCCGCCAAAACACAAGAAGACGACGACGGCTGTCAGGTTTAATGGAGGCAGGAGCAACTAAATCATCCTGAGGGTAAGTCATTCAGGGTTTTTCCTGCATATACAACAGAATTAAAATATAATATAAAATGTGATATGATCCCACTTGCCATTATCACATATCACGTATCACTACAGCTTAATTTTACTATGGTCACTAAACGCAGCGTACCTGTGGACTTGGGTCGGTGCAGCCCGGGGGTAACGTTACAGCAGTCAGACCTCGCTATCCCTTTGGTAAGTGCACAAGTTATGAGCTCCAGAATAGTTTTTATTAATTATCTTAATTTTATACAAAACCAGTGGTTTATTTTGTGTTTATGAAACGTCTCGCTCCCGAACAGTCAAGTGTGCTCTTTTAATGTAAAGTTGACGTTGGTTTTCTTTATTTATTTATATAATGTGGCCAGTGCAACATGTGTCGCTAGCTAACCAGCTAGCCTTTTTTTAATTTGCACTTGCAGTGAGACATATGTGTGTGTGTGTGTGTGTGTGTGTGTGTGTGTGTGTGTGTGTGTAAACCAGGACTGACGGTCAAAGTTTCAAATGTATAAGTTACTTTGAAGTGGATTAACCTACAGCAGTAACGAGTAATGCCCTCAGGATATCATAGTTTTGTATGAATTTTGATGTTGCTTCTATTGACAACATGTATAGATTAGTGAATTCATACAGTACTTCCTACACAAGTATCTTCTTGTCTGTTAAAACAGCGACAGCTGAAGTGAGACGGGAGGCCATTATTCGCGCCCTGATAGAATTCCTGGGGGAGTCTCATCAAGGACTACAAGGTAAATTCAAACATTTTCAGATCACAAAGTTCACTTGAGTACCTGATATTGAATTCTTATTCACTTGTCCTTTAAATACAACTTGCTTGAACCATCAGATAATTGTCTGAAAATTCAAATTTTCGAAAGTGGAGCCTTTATTCATTTTTTCAAATATTCTCAAAATTTGATTTTCAAACAAAAATGTAATATACTGTATATGGAAGCCCATTTCCGCCAATGAAAAATTGAAAATAAATCCCCATGGAAAGTCATGCTAATGGTTCAGTTCAATTATTTTTTCTCACTTAGTGCTTCACAACTCTTTAAAAAACAGTTTCAGTCCCTGTTCAGGCAAAAACAAACACATGCTGAGCATTCGTGTGTGATGTATCAATATGATAAAGAAAAAGTCATCACAGAATCACATTTTAATCTAAATTTACCAAATAAATGAAATGAAAATTGACATAATTAAGTACTGGATACCTAAGGCGGATCATTGCCTTTCATAACAACTCAATACAAGAAACAAAATGCATCCTTTTCATAATTAGTCTTTATTAGTGCATTCTGGTGGTTCTTTCAGTTGGAGATGACGAAAAAGATATTTTCATAGATGTAATTAAACTATATGGCCTATTACACAGTGCATGAGGAATATTTCATTCCTAAAAAGTCTCTCTATTAACTCAATATCTCACAAGAAATAAATCTAAAATGTCAGTAAGTGAAATCTCTCCTCACTGCTCTGCTCTACTCTCCCCTCCTCGTTCTTCCACTCTCCTCTCCCATTGTCTCCCCTCTCCTCTGTCCTCTCCTCTCTATGTGCTACATGCACATCTGTATTATTCAGTGTTTCTAATAATGAGAGACAGGAAATAAAGTTCAGGATTAACTAGAGTTATGCATAAGGTCCATAAGGCCTGATTTACTTCTGGTTGTTTGTGCGTGTAAAAGTGAGTGCAAACTTCAGTTGTTATCGATACTGTGGAACAAGGATATTTTCAGAACCAGAATCATTCTGCAGCAGGCAGTACACAGTACTACAAGAGTTTGAAATAGTTTGATAAAGGGGTTGGAATAAGCAAAGCTTATAAGTTTCCAGACACTAACAACACAAATGCATACACAAAAGAGACAAATCACAACAACATCATCACCATATAGGACGCACTCTCCAGTTCCCTGCTGCCTCCTTTTTGTATGATTCAAAGACTCAATTTCTTAACTTCCTAAGCTTAGTGAAATTATTTCAAATGTTTAGGATCGATAGGTATTGAAATATTCATATTTTTGACACTAGTCTACAACTTGAATACAAAATTAAGCTGTACTATGCACCTGAACATGGATTCACATATATTTTACAGGATATCAGCAGAGAGGCAGCTCAAGAGGACCAGGCTGGGCCAGTCCTGAGGACCTGTGTCTGCCACACAAGTGAAGAAGATGAAGGTGCATCCGACACTGATGTGTCGATTGTTATTGAAGGGACTGAGGTACTTGACAACTGTGGAAGGGTTGCCAAGGCCTGTCTCCTGCTCACGGGCATCATTTATGCCATGAACCTGAGTTACCCCACAAAAACAAAGTACCTTTTTGAAGTTTTTCAAAAGCTTCTTCTAGAGCTTGATGTGCTTAAGCGGTCCTTGTTGTTGTTTTGCCATGCAAACATGTTGGAAAATGTTTTAATTGAAAAAAAAAAAATTTTCACTTAAGAAAAATAAATGGGTTGTTAAATTAAACAGTTGCACCATTTTTTAAGCCATTGTTTCAATTAACAAAAACATTAAGCATAAATTTAGACAATTTGAACTGCAGAAAAAATATGTAAAATGTTACTTAAATATAGTTCATAAATTAAAGTGAGAGAGTAAAATTCATTGACCAGATTAATAATCATCAGTAAATTACCTGAGGTTTGCTAGTAAAAGAAACTTACATTTGCAAGTTTACTTTGATGATCGCCCTCGTAGAATATACTTAGAATTTCTAAGTGCAAAAACTTTACTAGGTTTTTCCAATTAAATATCACATTTTTTTCAGTGTACCCTCGACCTGCTGCCAGCCTCCAGCGCCTCTGATCACCTGTCCACTCCAGAGAAACCTTCTTGAGCCATCCACCACGTCACTGTGTGCTGTCGCCCCGTACCGCCACTGTAGTTTTTTTCACACGAGCAGGAACTTGTCATTCATTCTGCTGTTTTCACCTGTGATGTAAAATAAATTCCTCTTCAAACCGCAACCTACTGTGGTGTTCGCTTTTTACCAGCCCACCATAACACGTTAGGCTACAACAATATATTACATACTGTATTGCTTTAAGCAATACCAGCGACATAACACATTTCTAATAGGATTTACGGTAAGGTAACAGTTATTATTTCAAGCAATACTTTACCACCTGAAATGAAATGTTTAAAGACGTTTAAGATGTTTTAAACCTGGTCAGACACAGCTGCTATCAACAGGTCAGTCAACTACAATTGTGGAATTACTTGTGCTTTCCATTGACATATGAGTAGGTAGTTGGATTGCATGGGAGCCACGCTATTTCAATGTGTTATGGCACAAAGTCCTGCCTATTATTGCTAAACTTCCATCATTTTTTCCTTGTCGAAAACTGTCTTCCATAGAAAAGAATCACTGATATTGAGTTTACATTTTCTTTGATTTTCTAAGTGCTGTTGTTGCAGAAAAGGGGCTTCATAGCTAAAGCCTGACTGATGGAGCAATAGTGCTGTCAAACAAGAATGATTCACCACAGCCATCTCGCTCACTGTAATCTTTGAGTTGTTTAGTTTCCCTTGATCAGTGCTTTAGAAGCTATAATGTTTTATATTCGAAGGCTCCAATCTTCAAGCTGACGTTTCACTACTCGCTTTTGAAAACTCTATTAAATCCATAACTCTGTCTAGAACTGGCAGATGTGTGCAACTGCAGGACAGTAGGTCAATCTAACAAAACCATTTTAAATGATGTTACTATAACTAAAGTTCAGGAACTACACCACGCCAACCTCCCTTGCTAATTTGCAATCTGAGTCTATCTAATCAAACCCCTTCGGCCCCAATAATGCAACAGCTGTGCCTTTGACATCCAGTCGCCTGTGCAGACCTATATAGGCGAACCTAACCGTCTCTCTCCCCTTCGTCTCAAGGTCTGACATTCATTTGCAATTCGAATAGCTTTCTCTAAACTACTGCTTAAATACAATTCACTACAAACACCACCTTTGCCCTTTCACCCATGCAGGGGTTGCAGTCTTCTCCGCTGCACTCCAGGAGACAGCTGGTCTCCAAGACACCTCATGTCCAACCGATGGCTTCCCGGCGTGCAACCAGCAGCCACACAACGCTCAAAGTTGATCCTTTATCTCCCACTTACCACACCCACCATCCAACTTTCCATCCCTCTGTGTTTCGATGACCTTAGACTACTCCCATAAAATGGGGCACAAACATGGCACAACTTCCTCTCTTCATGGAACAGCTTTTTTTCTTTTCTCTTACAACGACCAAATCACCGAACTACATAAACCCTCAGTTCTTCCAACTCGTCATCACATCTCGGCAAACAATGAACTCTGATATCTGACAAGCCCATAGCCCAGTAAACCTTTTTGGGGATAATAAAGCTCTCCAAATCATGATTGTGCGCTCATCGAAATGGACCACCACTCTGAGTCAACCTCCCCGGTTCCTTCCTAGACAGTCAAGAAACTCTACAACCTCATATTACCACCCCCCCCTTTCTTCTTCATCAACCGATCTCGACCGCCTTTTCCTCCGTCTACTACACTTGACCCCACTTGCGTCTTTCAATGCATTTGACCCCCCAACTGTTGTCCAATGTGCTCAACCCCCCTTTTCGTTCATCCAGCTACCTCGACCCCCTTCCCTATCCTTCCCTGTCCAGCCTTCTATCAATTCAAATAAAACTACCTTTAGGCTAAACGATGGTGTGATCTTTTTTTAGTGAACCTTAACTTGCTCTTATCATACAGCTAGCTGCCTAAAAGGTGGGTCACAGCCATGATGAAGCAGCTATTTGTTTGAGCTGCCTGACCTTACAAAGGAAAACTGTCACAAACTAAGTTCTCTCAAGTATCCAGCCACCAAAAACGCATGATCAATTGAGCTGACTCAAGTGTTTTTACAAGTGCGATCCTCAGTCAGGAGTGTCAGTGCGTGATTATACCTCCATCTATCATTGTGATGGGACTAAGTATTGACTCCTCGCGACAGACTCTGAGGAATAGGACTCGACTTCTAGACAGACTTCACAGACTCACTAGATCAGCAGTCTGGAGCATTCACGAGAGATGACAGGCGCTCAGCTTTTTCCTTATCCTCTCAACAACTTCTTAATTTATAGACCAGAGCTTCCTTTTCGTAGTGGTTTGTTGCTGCCGTTTCTGTCCATCCATGCCATGAACTCCCAATGCCCTCTGCGTCTGATAGTGGTGATACAATGAGGAAGAGATTAAGGATTACAGTACAGATTCATACAGCAGTAATATTGTAAAATGCCTCTAGCAGAGAGAAGATGTAGTAATGCAAATCTCGACATACACATCAAAACTGATGGCAAGAGACTTCGTCTCTGTCGTCTGCGTGGGTGTTTAAACTGTAAACAACCACCGAAACAGCATATTACCTCAAAGCACTTATTAATTGTTTTTTTTTATTATTATCCTGCGCAGCTACCACTTTCTCTTAAGGGGAATAAGAAACAGCCTTCTGAAGAAGCGGATAGGATGTAAATTCCCCCTCAAGAATTGATGCTCATCAAATTAACCGTCCTCAGTAGTCTATTGTTACAATTAGAAGTTAGTGAAGCTATTCCTTACATATCGGCAGCTGTTGTCTATTTTACTTTAATTTGTTGTAATTTGGAAGGAATTGACTTAATGCCTCATCCGACAAGAACACGTTTTACTGATATGGATTGTTGGAAGGCAAGCTTAATTGATGCTGAGTATTGCAGCAGAATTCTCAATGAAAAGGCGATGAAACCAGTGAATGCTTGACAACCTACTTTGCTAGAACTGCTCCTTTCCTTCACGATCATGTTATTGGAGACACGCTGACTTAAGAGGCATGACACACGTTTGGCCTCAGTTGTTTTCTTGTCTTCTCAGTAAGTCGGCACTGTCTGTCATTCCAGACAGGTATGTGCTTGTCAGAACCACCATTTGCATGGTGACTTCATTTGAATAATAGGCAAGGAAAAAAGGTCTGAATACTCCACTCTTAACCTTAATATATTTCATTTTTTGGTCTGATTAAATTACATGTTTCACTGAATCTTAATTGCTTTTTTGTGAACCTGCTTATGTGATCTGATTTGCAATTTTCAGTGGGAATGGTATTGTATTACTTTGATTATCAAGGAAAGTCAGACAGGGCAACATGCTTTCCACAATTTTCACTTGGACTTTCAATGACATAAGGTATAGTTCAAAAGGGTTCAAGGATTATAATTGTCAAAAAAAGACAAGTGAAACTGTTCTTTTCACAAAAGAGCATTAATATGTTCTTTCCTTCTTGTTAACTAAATTTCCTAACATAGCGGTAACAAAAAATCTATCCTGAGAGAGTTTGAAAAGCCTTTCCCACATGACCCACTCTGTGGTTTTTCCACATACAGCATGGTCAGTCCCAGGTGGAGGTCTAATGAATATATGGGCGCCTCTCCAGTGATCATCTGCTGTGAGATTGGCGCTTAAAATGCATAATCAGCTGTAATTAATCGAACAAAGTGATTAATCACATTTAGCACCCTCTCTGTTTGCATGCAACCTGTCATAATCAATTATTTGTGGGATAAATCGTGACTCTGGAGATAGGGGTGGCAGGAGTGGAGCGGGGTGCCTGATGAAGACTGATGACAGCCCTAAACATGGGACATGACAGTGGGAACATGGTGGAGATTGAATCTGTAACCCTCCGAGCACATCATAAATTATCTCTCTCAGAATAAAATGATTGATTTGCATCGCTACTTGCAGCACCTGGAATTGCTGTCCTTCACAGGAAGAAACCAGGTGGATGAACGCTACATGACGACCAATATTATAAGCTGATACTGGGAAAGAAAACACTTAAGATGTGTTATTTAAGGCCTGTGTGCCTTGTGTATCCTTGAAGAATTGGATTGATGCATCCGGACACAAGTTGCAGTCTGACACTGAAAGATAGTGTGTTCAAGTCAAACAGATGGGAGAAACACTTACCTTCAATCCAACAGCAAAGATAAAAAATGATTTATCTTTTTTAAAGCTGAAATCTGCAGCTTTTGCACATTGTCACCCTCTCCAGAGGTGAGAGGTAGCTGAAATGACAGTGAAACGACAGGAATGAAACATTTTGTAGAAGCACGTTTATTTAAAATGTAAAAATCTTGCCGGCTAACAAAGTGTCACACTGGTCTTACACTGTTGATTTTGATGTGTGAAAATAAGGGACTGGTGTTAATGTGCTGGCTCTGATTCTTCCATGCACTACTATTATTGGTATTGTGTAAGGGACAGGTGCAACACGACAAGCTGATCACCATCTCTCAATAGTAGAGCGTAGGCTTGTGTGGTCTCTGCAACCTGTCTCCAGCAAATATGAACATATAATATTCAATTTCTTCATCAAATAGATTTTCAAGGATATGTTGCTGCCTGGATAACATTTAAGGAATGCTCTTTTTGTGACTGCTTATATGGATTATGGGGAGAAACAAAAAGGCATTTCATTCAGAAAACGGGCCATCCTCATCAGAACAATTGTGTAGGTTGCCCAAAAGAAACAGCTTTTTACGTAAATAATAATATTATAACATATTATTAATAAGTTTCCTGTTAGAGGCAACCTTGAGTGACCATAGTAAGTTTTATGTCAACAAAGGAGGGAGTCAGGTAAAGCAGTATATAGAGAGCCAGAAGACTGCTGTTGGTTTTCATTAGTCAGTAGTGAGTTGTTGTTTTTTTAAACCTGCGAATGTGGTTCAGCTACGCTGTGTATGTTACATATCTGAAGTTATGCACAAAACGTAGGTACATAGTTATTTTAAGCCAAAACGAAATGTTTTCCCAAACCTAACCTTGTCTTACAGGTTATGTTGTTCAGGGAAAAGTAATATTTGGCATTTTGATCATTAGCCATCAACCCATTCAGTCTTTTAGGTAAGAGAATTGTGAACCAAGAGTCGTCGATGATTTATTTTTAGTAATGATGTTAAGTTACGTCACACTTAGGTGAAGACCTATATGTATGTACTTACATACATACGATATTAATTTGAACTCAAACCACAATGTTTTCCTAAACCTAACCAAGTAGTTGTGTTGCCCAAGCAACTACTCATCTGCAAGCTTCATGTTCTTCTGGAACAGTCATGGCCGTTTAGGAGTTACTGGCAATTGACCTATCCATTTGATAGGTATGAGGATGTGTTACCTAACTCTGAAATCTTGAAATTTAGGAGTTTCATTAATCAAAACGGGTGACCATGACGATTCATTGGAGTGTTCAGACATTCAGCAAACGATGCTGAATCAGTTAGTAATGTTGTAGAGAGTAACGGAACACGAAGGACTACAGACACGTTAAGTGTGAATACTTCGTAATTGTTTTGTTGAACAAATGAATTCAGCTTCATAAGATGTAAAGAATGTAATACAAAAGGAAAAGTTAAAACCAAACATGAAAATTCAGTATTTCTCTATCCCAATCAGCTCCATGTCAATGAAAAGTCAGGTGACGCAAACAAACATAAAATGGCTCCATATAGGTTGTCCAGTATAATCCAAGTCGCCGAAAGCAAAAAAACATCTTTATTTACACCCTATCACGATCAGGGCTACCACCACAAGGGTTTGGACTCAATACCACGACAGACACAGGATATTGGCAAAGCAAAAGTCTTTACTTGTGTGACTGAACAAGTACACGTAAACAGTCAGAGCCAACAAACAAATCCGACAGGGGTCAGGCAGGACAAAGAGTTCGGCACACGTGTAGTCAGTCAGCGAAGGCAAACAAACCAGGCAGGGATCAGGCAGAGGCAGGTCGAGGGGTAAACAGGCGGTGGTCGGTAACAGGAATCTCTAGAAGGTTTCTCGAAACAAAAGGCTGGGACGCCGTGCATGGGGGCTAACAAGACGAACTGGCAACTGACAGGGGAAACACAGGAACTATATAATCACACACAGGCACAGAACAGGTGGAGGTAATCAGGGCGGGGGCGTACAATCAGAGAGCAGGACGAAACCAAACAGGAGGAGAGGTGAATACACAAGACAAAACAAAGGGGGCAAAACTATAACATAGACCGAGACATAACACACCCTTAACGTGTGGTCCAGCTAGTGCACCCACTTCTTCCGAGGGAACGCGTCTGCTTGCATACGCGATCCCTCGGCCCCTCGGACTAGCGGTGCTACGAACCCTAATGTAACTGTAAGGATTTTTTTCTCCCGCTAAAAGTGGTACTGCAGGCTAAACCGTGCAAGGGAGGGCGGTGCAGTTTGGAGGGTTGGTCCAGACACCTGCACGTACCTCAGACACAGAAAAATACACATATCTGCCTGCAGGGGGCGCTATAACCTAAGACAATAACTGCCTATAACTCCACACCATATGTCGCACATTCAAAAATCACTTTGTAATTGGCCACGCCCACTTCCGGTTAGAAAGTTTTTTCGCAAAATCGCAAAAACTGGAAAACCTACTTTTTCGAACTCCTCCTTGGGATTTTGTCCGATCTGCGTGAAACTTGGCACGTACACTCTTCAGCTGGACCTGATCTAAACTTACCAAAATAATTTTGCTCTGTCAAAAATGCGCATATTATTAGCGAACACATTTTTGTAGCTCGCTATAAAAATGCAAACTGTTTGATATCTCAGTCAGACTAAATATTATTAACACCAAATTTAAGATCCTTGGTTGCCATGACACTGGGAAGGGATGAGCCGAATTTGGCAAATTTTGGCCTCTAGGGGGCGCTAAAAATATCTGAAGTTTATATCTCTTGAACGGCTACACCCATTTTTACCAAATTTGGTCGGTATGATGTAGGGCCAATCCTGAGGATACATCTTGAAGGTGGTCATGACTGCTCAATGTGGGTGTGGCTTATTACAAGATAAACAACATTAATTTCAGCCAAACTATTATGCTGACAGCTTTCAAATGTATAAGGTACAGATAGAATAGGACACAGTTCTTCCATACCAAAAATTGCAAATGTACTCCACTAGGTGGCGCTATAATGGATGCAATCGCGTTTTTGCCTGTAACTTACACATTTTAAATAACACATTCTCAAACCTTATATCCACATGTTCCCTGAATACAGCTGGGTTGTCTGACATAGGACACGCCCACTTCTGCTGCACATTACGTTCGCTAAATCGCCACATATGCAAAACCTACTTTTTCAGACTTCTACAATTTAAGCGCCATCTGCCTGATACTTTGCACATAGAATCTCCAGATGTGTCTGATGAAAAATTATCAAAAGAATTTTGGCACTCCAAAAAATCTACTAGTTATAACCAATCAGACATTGGCCTGTGTCCTCACTTTTGCCCCGAGCCCGTCATCCTTTGTGGCCAACTTCCGTGGACTCTGCGGTGTGCGGGGGCCTTGGCCCCTGTTCATGCTTTTTTTTCTTTTACATTTGAAAACAAGTCACAATCTACTTCAGTTGTTTAGAAGAGTGCTGCAATGATATTTTGCTGTGAAGCTCCAGAACTGTTCTGTGATTTACACATCTGACTTTACATCAGCCAGGTGTGAATAGATAATGACTGAAATGATTAATTTCCCTTTTTGGGTGAAATGATCCTTTAAGGTGTGTATATGTTCCAATGTGTAAAGCCTTCACTGAACTAGACTATTTTATCACAACACACAGGTGTTCCTGCTTTCATTTAATAATTTCTTCTGAGTGTATTGAACTTTTGTGTAATGTGCAGTCTTTCATGTAGTACCTTGATCCTCACAGGAGGGAAATGCAAACATCCTCTGTCTCTGAGCAAGATGAAGTGAAGGTCTAGATAAGCCCAGACAGAAGCCTTGTGTTGGCACAGCCATCTTAGCCGGTCAACACTCAAGGCGCTGCAACACAGTCAGGACTGTCATCTGGTATCAGTACCTGTGTCTCTCTCATACACATCAAAACAAGCCCTCACACCAGTCTGGACCATGTGGAATGCAGACACATACAGAGACACACACACACTCAGATACTCTTGTGCCGATACACACCGTCTATGCACATACACACAACACTACAGAGGACTGAAAAATCCAGGGGTTTGATGGGTAGTTATGGCAGGTGACAGAGTGTGCTGTGCACGCTCAGACAAATGGAGTCTGGCAGCTTCCCCTCAGAAAGACTTGAGGCTGTTTTTTATTTTTTCCTGCTTTTTCTTTTTTTTTATAACTGCCTGACTGACTGCTTCTGCCTTTTACCAAACATCCATTGTTTACCTCTGTTCTGTTCAGTCTCACCTCAGATGACAAGCCATCCGTAGAGAGCCACTTCCTTTTCATTCTCCCGTTCTTTCCGTTCTTTCTTTCATCCCCTCAGTTTCCTTCCCTCCTTTTGCTCCGTTTCTTTTTGCCATCACGATAAACAAATTTTAAACTGACATGGTGTCGGGCTTTCTCCCATGGAAGTGCATAGTTTTATAATTAAGTCTGGCGAAGCTCGCTACAAACTCGGGGGAACAATCACGTGACGGAGAATAATCTGTCCATGACACTCTCGGCTTTTCCTAGCATGTGTTTAAATCAAGATAAGAAACTAGCTGGGAAATCTGAAAGGAATGAGAAGCATTGGGACGCTGACTGTTGGCATGTGGTCACACATTGAATAACACTGATATTGTGACCTGCTGAGTATTACTGCAAAATCTAAATCAATGTCACCTTTTACTTCGGACATTTACATGCACCAGACAGTCCATGTGGAAATTGTATTGACTTTTCTCTTGCTGAAATGAGATTGTGGGGCAAATAGATTCCTTTTGCAATATTTACATTATCTTAAGCATGTCAAGTGTCTGGAGGGTACAACGCATAACATTTTGCGTTATATTTGTATGAAATGCTCTGTAAGGTTGAACATACAAAATATCCCAACTGAGAGCCTCAATCCCTCCAAACTTAGGAAACGTTTAGTTTTTCAATTTTTGATTTTGCATATGAACAGATGTGAGTCTTTACTATGCAGCTACCACTGAATATTAATCTGAATGGGAAGATAGTATCAGCCTATTAAAGTAACGTGAAATGTCATTTGGTTTTGTAGGTCGTGTGTTACCAGTCACTGTGCAGTGAACTCAGCGCCCTGTCAATCTCAGTTGTGATTGGAGGATAGCCTTTAATGGAATACAGCTTTTTAATGACCAACACTTAGAATTACCTGGACAAAGACCTGGACGACTGAGAATCTTCATCAACATCTTGGTGTTTTATTTTCATAGTTTAGCCTCTGCAGTTGAATGATTGATTAATGATCAACCTGCTGACATTAATACATTATATTATATTGTACAGAGCAGTTTTCTGTGATAATGCGCTTTGTGCTAATAGCTGGTGGTCAGTGCTCCGATTATTTTCCTTCACTGTTCCGTCTGGTTATCGTTCCCTGATTCCAGGGTGGCACTCTGTTGTTTGATTTATATTAATAATTTGCATTATTACTGTTAGTAATTATTAATTAGTAATAATCAAACCTGCCCCGACAGACGTGCCTGCCCTTTTCAGTTGCTATGGAGGAATTCCCAGATGGTTCTGTGCAACAAACTAGCAAAGTTGCCTTTAAAATGAGTGATGTTGCTTCAATTCAAAATGTCACAAACAAATCCATTGCATCACTCCAGTTTTAGCTGTCCTCTTGTCATGAAAGGCTGCCAGACAGCCACGATCAGTTATAATCCCTTTGTCTCTTTTTTCCTCTTTATTATTCTAAGGCCGGTACGCAGTGCAATTCCCTGAGAGAGTCTAATATGGTGATGAAATCCACAATTGATGATCTGCATTCTCATCATTACTTTTTAATTTGATGCTTAGTTGCTGTTTTAACAGAAAGTTAATCTCAAGCTTTATCAGTCACAGTTTACTTTATTGAATCTATTTCAGGTGTGTCTGCTGACCAAGCGGTGAAGAAGCATTTAATGTTACCACAATGTCCCCACTGCACTTCAAGATGGGGACCTCAGTTACATGTTATACCTTACTCTTTCTATACATTTCCCATCTGTATTTCTACTGTCTATGCCTCCTGCCCTCCATGTTTAAGATGTTTCTCTGCTCAGCACACCTGATTCCAATGATCAACTCGTCATCGAGTGCTGCTGAAGCCTGATAACAACCCATGCATTTGAATCAGGTGTGTTGCAGCAGGGAAACAACGAACAATGTCACCAGCACCATACCTGCTTTTGAAACTTGTTTGAAGCTTTTGAAGATTGTTCATAGAGACATACTAAGAAAAAACTCCTAAAGGTTGCTCTGCAAGACCCTCTTAACCTACTGTTCCCATAAATGCCCCAATCTATACTTCCTTTCAAACCTTTGTTGGGGAAATCTGAGGCAAAATGGCTGCCCAGAGTGTTCCCCCAGGTTTCAGACAACATCAGGGACAATAGGTAGACATTTTTCTGAGTAAAGGTTTTGTGCCTTCATCAGAGATTATCTAGATCTCAGAGCAGACTTATTTCAGATTAGTTAGTGGATGGATTGATTTAATTTGCCAGCCGTGAACAAATCTGACAAAATACACAGGTGCTACAAGTGTGACTGCTCGTGCCATGGTCACATCTCTAACAGCTAATGCCAGAGGGGAAATACATACGGCTGTGCAGCAACGCATCATTAAGTCCTGTGATGGCCAGTGAACATAGTGTCACTGAACTTAGACAAGTGTATTGATTTGAAGTAAGCCTTTGGACAAACGAGCCGTTCTTTAGGTTGTCAGCATATCAATACATGTAAGCAAGTCCTTATTGACAGTCCCTGACATTATTGATCTTATAAAGTTTCACTTTCAACCACAAATCCATCTCACGGCAAAGTCATCTCTGTGAGGAATACTCAGCAGAAACTTCTGTGGGTTTGGTTTCTGTTCCATAGGCCGTTTTTGTGGACATCATTGTGTGTGTTGTACTTTGTTCTCATTGGCCAGCAGTGATAGTGGAAGTGATCAGAACTGGCAGTGCTGAAGGTTATTGTTAGGTGATGGCATGGTGAGAATCAGTTACACTAACAATTGTAGTTGACTACAAACAGCGTCTCTGCTCCGAGGCGTCTGAATAAGGGATTTTTAAGTCTGCATGAAGTGATTCCCTGGCCACTAGGGGGAGTACAACAAACCATTTTAGTTATTAGCATTACTAGCATTTACGCTGTATCATGTTTCAGGTCCTCCAAATAGTGTGACTACAATAGAGCCTTTTCACAGCAGACAGTTTGATTTGTCAAAGCAGGTAGATCACAGGTGTAGCCAATAAAGTTAATGATTGCTCCATTCTATTAAGTGTCCCAGTAAGCCATGTCAGTGAGTGAGCATGTGCATCCATAGCTCACCTAAATGGAACGCAGACATCATTAATGTTATAAATTCCAACTTTGCTTTTCTTGCTTTGACAAGTAAAACTGTGTGCTGTGAAAAGGGTCTATGGCTACAACCCTGTTAGCCTTTTGTAGCTTTTATGGTCACAACAATTGCTCAGCCTTGTTGGGGCCTAACAATACAGAAGGCAATACAGTATCTCACTCTTTAGCTCCGGAATGCTCCCTTGTGTAAGCTAATTGTTAAATCTGTCTGCTGTAGTAGTCGTTGTGACATACGGTAAGAGCCATCATGATGTCATGAATGTCAGCGGGCTAGACAGAATTTTCAAGTCATTCTTGAGGACATTTACATTTACAAAATGAAAATTTACCACAATCAACTTATCGTGTTTTTTATCGTGATCAGTGATAAAACCTTGGAACATCCCATCCCCTCTTGAAAATAATGATTGAGACCATGAGCTCAACAGGGAACTGTATGCTGAGGTAATAAATCAAGTGAGAAGTACGGTCATTTTCTTATAATCTTACATAAAGACTTGCTTTTGCAACCGGGAGAGTTGTCCCCAGCAAGCCAATGCAGGTTTTAGACTCTTAAACCAATGCATGTGCTCAGAGACACAGCTCCTCAGTCAGTGGAACTGAAGATAACTGCAGATTGGCAATAACTCTATGCTTTATTAAAGTAAGAATAGTTGGGCTTTTTGCACAGATCAAGAACTCATTTCATGATGTCGTGGTTCTGTTTGAGCAGAGCTGAACACAGCGTGGCATTGTTGGAAAGCATACAGATGAAGTTAAACTGGTATAAATAAATCCCCTGTGTCTGAATCATATCAGTCATGCCTTTCCAACATGTCCATTTTTACATAGGGTGTGAGGTATATCATCCTGCTGACACAGTTGTCCGAGACATAAAAAGAACGTTTTTCACTGACCAGCGACTGTCAAACAGCAGCTACTGTATCAGCTGCTACAGTTTATTGTAAACCAGTGGGAGCAGAATACGTTGGAGCAAAAGCCAGTTTCCAGAAAGAAGCCAATTCTGCATTTTGGTATATTTCCAATGACCTCGAGCTGGTGTGAGGGGCATAACAAGTGCAACTAATACATTACTCTTGTTGGAAATCTCATTTAAGATAACCATATTTGGTTTGGTCCTTGGCTACACAGTGACTGAGAGACCAGTCATGAGATACTCACATATTCTAGCCTATTATTTTGTAATGATAATAACTGTCACACAACTCACACTCACTCACACACATACTCGGTGCATGATATTATGAATCCTTACACGCAGCAGGATTAAGGTAATGCAGCTTTCTTCTCTCTCTCTTCTCTATGGTGTTATGGCCCTAAAAAATTCTGTGTGAAAAATGTCTGCAGAGTTTGACTGGACAGATGTGACTCTCAGTAACAGAATCATTAATGTCACTTAATATGCACATCAGCCCCATCAGGTAAGTGATCGCTACAGAAACCTTTGTCACGTGCCTTACATCTGAAACTTAAAATAAGATGCTATATGTGTCGAAAACTGAGCCTCTTATTTCGTCTCACACACCAGTTTATATATATGTAAGCTGACAAGAACAGCTTCATATTACTGTCTTCATTAACCTGCTATGACTGGGAGCAGATTCTGGAGTTCGTGCAAAAGGTTCTCAGCTATGTGAGGCATTCAGTGTTCAGAAAATAACCGAGAGCAGCTTATGCCATTTCAACTTTAGCTTCTCACTGAGCAACACTTACTTGGCAGTTGCTGTGGGGACAGGGGACATTATCACATTTTCCTTTTGCTGTCAGCAAAAAGTAACGCTAATGTGTGAATATTTCTCAGGGATGACGCACCATTTCTCATTGTCTTTTACTTTTTTCTGGATCTGTAAAGCTGATCTAAGATTGCACGGATT
>CAEMYA010000684.1:260602-285647 GCA_903131615.1 Diplodus sargus | reverse complement strand
GTGACATGGCAAATGCTTGGCTCATTTGCCTTTTCCTTTCAATATCGCCTAGATGATTTCCCAACCAGTCCATGGTCGCAGTAGGCTAAAGCTGTATCTTTGCTACCTAGCTGACCCGCACATCCAAGCGCACCACCTGCCTGCAGTAGAAATGTATCTAAACGGAGGCCCTTTTATCCGAGGACCACCTGGAGAAAGTCTTCCATATGTTTTTTTCTCATTTGGATTACTGTGACTCACTCTGTTCCTCTCTGCAGTTTCTGAAAGTGTTTCTTCCCCCTTACAACTCCTCCAAAATGCTGCAGCAATGCTTGAAGGAGAAACGATCTCTGCTGCAGCTACCTGTGAGTTTCAGAATTGATTTTTTAAGATTCCACTTTCATGGCTCAGCTGGATGTGTCCCGTGGTTATATCCCAATCCTTGAAGTCCTGTGCAGTTTGAGATCCTTAGGCTGGACCCTTTTTGTTGTTTCTTGATTGAAAATAATACATTTAGATTTTTTAGAAGCTGCATGTGAGGGGAGTGTCATAAAAGGTTGTTGGGCGACTGTGCTGAACTAATGGAAACAGTATGGGCACCGTTCAGGATGGCCTTGCAAACATCTACACCTCAGCCTGTGCTTCATGGATGTGGATTTGTTTATTCATTTCAGACTTAAACAGGCATTCTCTTCTTTGCCATTCATAAATGATTTACACCTGAAAGGTGTCTATAGAAAGGGAGTTAAGGGATTGTTCAATGATTGATGATTTATTTTTTACACAGATTTTTAGAGAATTTGACCTTCAAATCAGAAACTTTGGCTCTGGGTTGTATCCATCTGTACCCTGAGAAGTTTATATCACAGATTTATGATGTTTTCCAGTCTGTTGCCTCACTCTCCTTGGACCATGCTAATGCAACATGAGAGGATGACTTTGGTGCGAGGTTCTCAGATGAGATTTGGGAGTCATCCAGTGAAATGATCCATACAACCCGTTTTGGTGTTGTCCAATATCGATTCAAATCTCTAAGGTTGTTGAAACCGCCTCGTACATGTGGATGAAGGTCAGAGACTCTGAACCAGGTTAAGCAGGTTTGATGTGGTGAGTACAGGAGTGATATGAATTTCTTTCAAGCCCAGACTGACACTGTGGCAGTCTCGTCGCTCTTAGCAAGATGTGTCATTCTATACAACTGGATACAAATATGCTGTGTGATGTATGCCTTGTCCTCGCTAGCAACTCTGACACCCCTTCTGAATGAAAGCGTAGATGTTGATCAGGGCAGCCAGTAACCCTGACCACCATCAGCATCTCTTTGTGGAGGATTTTCAGGCCATAAGGAAGAAGTTATGACAGTTGTGGCAGCAAAAAGCTGATATTACCCACTAGCTTATGCTTATTAATAAACAATCCATGATTTCTTACATTGTAATGTGAGACTGTAAATGTGGAATCTCAGATCAGTGAAAACGGCCTGTTGGTGTATTTTCAGACAGTTCTCTACGAGCTGGTTGAAATGCAGATGTGAGCATTTAATACAGATTAATAAAGGTTAAACGTATTTCATGATGCAGGGGTCTGTGATGTACATGAAATAGCTGATGACAGTACAGAACAGTCAGTCCAGCCACAGTTAAGCCAGGACTAAGTTGTGCACCATCACTCATTGGTTTAGCTCCGTTTTAAGAAATGCAAAGAAAGCCCAAGCAGTTTTTCCACCGATGCCATGAGGAAAACTTGTGCAGCCAGACTTTTCTACCACCCCATTTTCCAGAAAAATAAAACAAAACAGAAAAAACTTTTTCCAATTTCCTTTCTCTTGTCACAATGATGTTTTTGTGATCTGGTTTGATTTAGGGACAAAAAACACTTGTTTTGGCTTAAAATACCTGCTTTGTCACCACAAGCACAGCTTGGTAACGCAAATGTCAACATGCTACAACATTTTATCCCAGTGGCTGGGCTTCCGCTCTTACACAGGGCAGAAGACTCAATGGCTTTCCTCAACATGTTGCAGACTGTATAGGATACTTATAGATTATTGGACTTCTGAGTGTACTTGTATGTAATTAGGTATATTATTATTAATTATGTTAACACATAGGCTATTAAGATAAATTCACACATCACACATCGTCTTTTTATTCATCAACCATATTAAATCCTGGCTTTGAGAATTCATCTGCACAAAAGATACATCATCATATTATTGTTGGTTCACTGTGGGGAGTGTGTTGCAGCGGCACATCATCTAAGATGACTTAAGCACTGTTTTATCCCGAGATAATACTCTTAGATGCGAATTATCTACTTATCGGTTAATCCCATCACACTTATTTCCTGAGGGTTACAGTGGGCTACTGCAATTCCAACACGTTTTGACATTTCTCATCATTGCATGTGCAAACACACTGTCATGTGCAGCACACACAAGCACGAGCACACATGCACACACACATACGAGAGCTTAGGCTGTCATCTCATTGTATAGCTTCCTCGGAGCAATCTGAATTCCCATGTGACTCCACAGTATCCCCGCAGTGAGACAGGGCAGAGAGCTTTTATCAGCCGATGTTGCTGGTGACAATTAATGTCAGTGATGTGATGAGTCCCAGCTCCTGGGTGGGGATGTGGGGGGGTGGTTAGAGGTGAGTATAGCCTGGATCTATAGACCAAGCAGCGGTGGTGGTGGCGAGGGGGCTGCATGTCTGCTGGCTGAAAAACTGTGGAACAGTGCCAAGTTCTCCATTAGGGAGCTCTGCAAGGTCACTCCAGTATGCGGTCCTTGTGCCAAGCGACCCGGGCGCTTTGGTCTGTCCTAGAGGGAGAGGGGGAGGGAGGAGAGGGGGGGAAGACAGAGAGAGCAACAGATAGAGAGAGACACAGAAAGAGAGAGCGAGCTGGAAAAAGTGTGGGCCACAGTCCAACCCATCTGGGATGCGCTCCGCAGACAGTCGGTGCCAGAGGTCACTGACAAAGCCGACCCCATCTTTGTAGAATGTCCGAAGGTTCGCTGCGAGAAAATGAGTTTTAGGAGGGAATAAAAAATGCCAGCAGACTGTTCGAGATCTTTAATCAGAGCAAAGGTCCACGTGAAAACAAGGGTGTCTAAGAGCAGAAATACTAATGTTCCTCCGCCTTGCAAGAGTTTTTATGGCACCTTGCCAGCGGGGGGTTGAGACGGGGTAGGCGGGTGGCATTATAAAAAGACTGGACAGTAACTCTTTTGCCCTTGAGAAAAAAACAAGTGAAACGCTTTGTTTTATCTCTCTCTGTCTCTCTCTCGCGCGCGTCGTCTCCTCCGTGCCGGCAGAATGTTAACTTTTATTCCCGGGGGAGGAGTGATTTACTCTCGCTAATATGATGAGCGCTCCTCAAATTAAGAAGAAAAGGAGGGCCACTTCACAATAAACTGTTTGTGTTTACCACTTTAAAGTACCACTTGGTTGTTGTTTATGGTGTTGATAGTCTTGTGAGGAAGCTAGTGCACTGCAATACAAGTCTATTTAGAGAAAATTGGGGCTCATTAAGAGTGTGTGAGAGAGAGAGTGTGTGTGTGTGTGTGTGTGTGGCGTCCACATACCTGTATGTGCGGAGGGCTTTTTCAGCCTCGCATTCATTCTAGCTGCTCTCCCCTTCAGCAATACTAGCTTTAGAGCTTTTAAATTGTAATGTGATAGGGTTCACCTGCAAAGCTACCACAATGAATTATTAAGCTCTCCACTATGGATGAGTGAGTCTCATTATGGCTCCCCTCAGTACTGCAGAAAGATAAGCATGGCTGATTATTTCTGAGTTCCCTTTTGCCTTGCTTTCTAGAGTGCCCGGAAAAAGGAAGAATTCAGCGGTACAGCTGGAGTGAGATAAGATTTCGAATGTGTATTCAGATGTTCTTTCACGCTCTGGGAACTGGATGCTGAAGAAAAGGTATGGCGGTGCGATTCAACATCTCCCTCTCCCTCCCTCCCTCCCTCCCTCTCTCTCCCTCGCTCTTCATCCCCGAGCCAACAGTACAGGCTGTATGGTGATAACTTTTCAAAGTGAACAAAGGCATCAAAAGGATGGAGGAGACCCGGGGATTATTTAAATACTAGGTGCATTAGAAGCCCCGGTGTGCTTTCCATCCCTTAAGTCATCAACAAAACCTGCTCCACTTTTCTCACTGTGACTGAGGAGCATGTATACTACTGACAAAAGAAAGGAGAGACGGGGGATAAAGAAGACTATCTGGCAACCTGGCTTAAAAGTATTATGCCGTGTTATACGAGTGAATAACAGCGCGGAGAGGCACTCTACCTGTGTGCAGATAACAGGACAGTGACAATAATGATGATCATTATCTGCACAATACAGACGTCCGCGGCAACAAAAGGAGATATTTCTGTGTTCTCTTTCTAAATAAAGTTTTATGTAAAATAAACATATGATAATGACACAAAGCTTCTCTCAGGGTTAGTGCAGGTTCCTCTGTCATGTGACCACGAGACAGCTGAGTGAAGGTCGCGTTGCTGCATCACCACTTTCAGACTAAAAGACAAAAAGAAAGTCGAACTGCCACTTAAAGCAGTGCAGGGCTTTAAAGGTGCGTATCAGCCTTTGATTAGCCGATACGATAACATGACACCATATTGCAGGTGGAATGGGCTCGTGGCACAAATCCTTCCGTCGGTCTGGCATGTTGTCTGCCCCTGGTGGTTCACTGAGCGGCGTATCATTAGCACCGGCTGTCATCACTGCACCCGAGTCAGCACGTCAGGCTGGAGATCATTTTACTTCTACACATGCGTGATGGCGTGCAGAAGACAGAACTTGGGATTAAGCCGAATTAAAAACACAATAAAATGCACGGACATCACAGCTTTCTTTCTCAGTTTGACATGTTGGCAAAAGGTTCAAGTTTGTTTCTACACAATTCAGTTAACAGGATGTTTGACAGACCAAGAAATCAGTGTAGTGAGACATTTAAACTTGGGGATTGACATCTGATTTTTACATAATTATCCTGAAACAACAAAACAAGACTATCAAAGACTTTACGAAATATCACCTCCGGTGACTGTTATCTGTTTCTAATTATGTTTAAAGGTGTAATAAAACTGTTGAAATGAAAGATGAACGACTTGTTTTTAGAGGCAAGCAACTCAATACAGCACCTCAGAAGGCATTAATGGCAGTAATACTCTTCACTCCTCAATCGATGCTGAGCAAAATTAATATTGGAGAGTAAATCTTTCATTTTCTTGATTGATTACCATCATTAAGAGCATTGATCAGCAGCGAGAAGAAAAAACAGCGAGTGGGTGGGGGAGCAGCTTGTAGCGTTTTATCTGCCTCAGACGACATTAAAGAGGCGAGCGGAGGCTCATCCTCTCCGCGCTGCTCTGTCTGGAACATAGATGTCAGAGAGAAATTTGCAACCATCAAGGGAATGTTTTTGTTCTGACCTCCTCCGGCTAAATGAATGCTCGTCCTTGATCGTGGGAAATGGATGCATAAAGTGTGTGAAAAAAAGGAGAGATGCGTGCAAAGTCTTCAAGGTTAATTTACTCTTAACTCTTATTAAGTGTTCGTCTGTAGGGGCTTCATTAGGGTGACATGCTAGTTGCGGCTGAGGACGAGATTAACCTTGCGCAGGAGGGGGAGGCAGGCTTTCTATTCCCATCTTCCATCTATCCTCGTACCGGCTCGATCGCTGTGGGGAGGCTGAGGCACGTGCTCCGTAAACATCTGTAGCGCGCGAGGCATCTGGCATAACAAGGACAAGGAGGCAGCAACAGGAAACATGGGTCACCAGCTCAGATCAGTTTAATGAGCCGGTGAATAAAGACAACACAATGATGGTATATACTGATGGAATCACACACATTAACACACACAGATACACGTGCAGACACTGATGAGAGTTCTAAAAATACACACAGTTCAGTTAAAGTTCGATTATAATTTCACACACTTTGTTTTGGGAAAAAAGGAAAATGTGTTTCAGTTAGATGATTGACAGGATTCATTTTGTTGTAGCTGCAGCAATATTAAGTCCAAATGATATATTTAGGAAGATCTGTGTGTGTGTGTGAATATAACTTAAAAAAATAAAAACGATAACAAAAAGTTCAAAATGACACTTTACTGCAGTTTAATATTTACAGTATTGTAGTTTGACACCTCAGCTGGATATAAAGCCCGTGCTCAGCTGTCCACTCCTGTGCAGGTAAAAAAAATACATATAAATGATGGAACAGAAGACCTCCTCTGACACCTGATACATGATCTTTTTAATATGTGCACCTATCAACCAACCAAAGTCAAGCGAGATCTTGGACATTTCCACGTGCAGTGCAGCTTCCATTTACACATTTCTTGGTTTTATTATAAAGATGGTTCCTCTGGAGCGCTGCATGCACTCGCCAGGACTAACATGAATCTGATTAATGATTATCTGGAAATCATCATGTTGCTGCATGTTAAACCATAATGTATGTAGGTATGTATTTTATGTACAGAAGCTGTGACATTTGAGTGTGAAGGATTTTTAGTTGTTTGACGGCACCAATGACAGAGAGTAAGACAAGTTATATGTGTGATGTAACCGGTTGCATTTGCAGTCGGTCTTGGTGAGTTTCATGTTTATTTACATAATGATTTATATATATACTCTGCTACTTTATACTTATAATACGTTATATTTAAAGGGGAATTGTACTTTTTACTCTGTCTACATTTATTTGTTGAAATACTCGTTTCTCTTCAGATTCAGATAAATATTGCAAAATAAAATCAACAAATAAATGATAATATTGTTATATCAATAAGACCTTAATGGTCACAAGGGAAATTACCCAGCGGTACAGACAGTAATGTGGAATAAATAAAATACATTGAAATTATATCAGTAATTGTAATCCAATGATATAGTAATAAAGATCTGAATACTTCTTCCACAACTTTGAATTAATACAGTGATGTAATTACTTGTTCAGTAGTTAAATATAATGATTCTTGAATGATTCTCTGAGTAACTTGCCTTACAGCGGTGCTGAGCAGAGACAACACGTGCCTGTCAACAACACGAGGAGAGGTGAGCTGAAAACTAAACCGCCTGTCAGTGTGAGTGTGAGTGTTTCTCTGTCCATATGTGACCTGTCCAGGTTCACCCTGTGCCCAGTGTGTGCTGGGAGAGGATTCACCCCTTTTAAACAAGACAGGCGGGTGCTGAAAGTGGATGGATGGATAATGGGCCCGGCAAAAATCAAGAGGCCTGGAGTTTTATGACCCTCCGGTCCGATATGGCCACACACTGGGAGAAAAAACCCCACAGAGTGGCTATTGAAACTAATTGACTTTTTCACAAGCACTTCCCGACATGTTGACTTATTTCCATAACCAATATTTGTTTTCATCAAGCTCATCTAAATATTTGAGGCTTCGCTGCCTCATTTCGTAAACAGAAACATGTTATTGGCTTGTTATTCCTTCAAGACTAATTAAATCTACCAACAGACAAGGCTGACATTAAACACTTTCCATGACTGAAAAGATCTTGAGCACATAGTTGTGACCTTTCAAATGTTTGTTTTTCCCATAGTTTAACTCCTCAAGTTTTCCAGGATTTCCACGAAGGCTAGACATGCTGACAGCCTGAAGAACGGATAACAGTGTTAAAAACTGCTGAATGCACTGTATTTCTCATAGTTGGCAAATTTAGGGGTCACATTTCAGCATATAAAAAACACCTGGTTGAGCCTTTTTGCAAACAGACATTTCCATATTGTTCTCTCAACCCTTGATCTTTAAATATTGTGTGAAATGAATAAAAAGCACCACCCAGAAGCCTTTTGCTTTTGAGCTCTGGCATTATTCCTACAGTGTGGGGTGCCAAAAACAACACCTTTCCCCACCCAGGCAAAGGTGCTGATGCTTCAAAGTGTCAAGCCGAATCCACACTAATGTGGCTTAAGGTTATGGCTTGGTTTCAGAGTAGGTCACGATTAGATTAGTGAAATCCTGCCTTTGTTTATGACCGTGAACCCCCCATTCGCAACAAGCCTACTGTATAAGCACCACATATCTGAGAAATAAGTGATTCTGCACCCCCTGATCATCAGTCTTTCTGCGCCTACATTCTGCTGCAAAATGATCTGCATTTTACTGTAATAAAGATATAATTGACCTGTGCCCAGCAGGAGGCCTGAAGAAATGGGATTGATGTCCCACAGAGAAAAATTCGTCTTCTGGGTTGGGGCGGCGCTGGTGGTTCTGTCTCAGGCTAAATACTTACGTATTCATCCCCTCCATCCCACAGCCCACCACCGACCCCACCGCTCTCTATTCCCACCTCCCGTTCTTCATGTCACCACCAAGTCTTTTTCCTCTGAGCTTCTCTGGAAATAAGAAAAATATCAGTTGCAAGAGAGTGAACGCACAGTCACACATGCAGAAGACGCCCCAGTCTGAAAAAATGACTGCAATCTTCATGACAGCAAGAAAAGAGCTTTCAGCGTCTTCTGGGTAAAATGTTTCAGTATTAAAAAGGAAACTGCACGAATGTGTTTAAATTCTTGCAGTCTGCTACTGTCTGTTGTGTAAGAGTTGGGCTTTGCTGGATATCAAAGGTATTTCCCACAAAATTTCAATTTGTTAGTTTTTTTTCTGTTATGGAAGAGTGTGACTGTGTGTTTGGTCTCATGTACTGTATGATTCTCACTGTGACAACTGATCCATAAACACGGTGAAGACAAAGGTGTGATAATGACTATCAGAGTGATTTCTAGTATATATACCAGCTGCATCGTTAAAGGCTTATGTAGGATTCCATTTACATTTTACTGTTCCACACCCACAAGTATACACTTAATACAATTCTAGAATTCAGCAGAATAGTGTAGGATGAAAATAATGATGGAATGTGCCAGCATATGTGTGTGTGTGCGTGTGTGTGTGTGTGTGTGTGTGTGTGTGTGTGTGTGTGTGTGTGTGCAAACTGTGATTACATAAGTGATGATTAAGAGAGGGAAAGTTTGCCAAACGAGGATACAGATGGTTCGGTTTGATCTGAAATGTCTTCTGGACTGGCACATGTGAATACATGATAGTCCTGGGTCGGTAATTATCAGGCATCTCAGAATATCTGCAAGAAATGATATAGGACTAAAATCTTTCCTATAATAGAGGAAAGAGTGACATTATCGTTTTCCAACATGATAAAACAAATATGATAACTTGTTATGATTGGTTATGTTATGTTATGTTATGTTTTGTTATGTTATGTTTTGTTATGTTTTGAAACAGCTCTCGCCAAATCTCTCAGGTGGGAAACTGTTTCGATGACGGTTCAGTTGACTAAAGTACATAAATCAGCTGATTATCATATTGCATCGTGCCATGTGTACATGAGTTCACCCTCAAGACACCGTGGGATGTAAAGGGAACTGCTTATTGGAGCAGAATAAAGAACAGTGGCAGCTCTAATTGTTCATTATTTTTTTTAAAATGCATCACCACAAAACTGAAAACTGGATTTTTTGTCAATGCATGCTTCAAACATATAATGATCTTATTGAACATTATGCATTGCTGGAGAATCAACCAGCCAAAAGTGTATAAAGTGTTGAAATGAGCTCAGCCATGAACATGCAGCATTAATGTGGTGGTAATATTAATCGAAAGGCATCAAATATATGCTAATAGACAAAAGAGTTCAGTCAAACTGAACAGTAGATCTTCTGACAACATGATTGATTTGCTGCTCCGGGTTGTGGGGACGTTGGCCACGTTAACTTGACTGTGATGTTGGAATAATTGAAAAAATGTGTTCATGACCATACATTTGTAGTGGAAACAGCTACCAACATGTTGCTGAAACAATAAGAGCTAATGAAGCTAATCAAATAAAAAAAGTCAGAAGAATGACTTTCAAGGTCGGGAATGAAGCCATTGAAGGAGCATGTGAAAGCCACCAGGTCACGTTCATGTTAAACCTCCTGGACTTCATTGCTGCCCTGAAGTTAGAAAAGAAAGGCCTGAGATGGAAATGTGTCAGAGCAGTGAGGAGGATTTTCCACAACATTAAATCGCCCTATATTGACATACATGTCTTTCTGCTGCGACTGATTTGACTCAGGTGTTCAGGAAACGGGACATTGTATAGTGTAAAGAATTCTGAAATGATCATAATAGTGATGATAAAATGTACAAATGTACTCGTGGAGGGTGGTGCCCTGTCACCTGCTATTGACCAGCCGGCCCTTGTTTGGTTTAAATTAAATAATCTAAATAGTTTGAAGGGTGGAAATAAGCAACACCTCTGTATGCACAGGCTTTGTATGTGTGGACAAGAATAATTATTTTGGTTTGCATAATGCAAAACTAAAATCAAATAATAAAAATAAATAAATATCTTAAATCTCATTATGATATTTGGCTTCCAAATAGCCATTCAGAGTAAGCTGGTTGTAAACCCTGGCAAAACACTTGCAGGGCTTAAACAGTAAATGTCTGTTTACAATAGTAGACATCACATTCAGCGGTGTGAGTCGCAGTATACACAGTCGAGTCTACATAACAAACAGATGTGCACATAGCCTCCTGTTAATTACCAGTTTGTGCCCTTACAGGCAGGGAAGATTGTTTATTTCTCTAATGTCACCCAGTGTTGGGGAATACACTGCAGCATCCCACCATATATCATACATATAGCTCTGCCACGGGTCATTTTAAACACAATTGGTCCCACAATTTGTGTAAATGCAGCTTGTTTTTCCATAACTTCACACTGACTGGAGGAAAAACAAATGAATTTGTGCATTGTCTGAGGAGCTGTAATGTTTGCTTTATTAATGCGGATACTGTCGGTTGTGACAGACCCAAATCATCACTGTTGCAAAGGACACTGTGAAGACCTTGTGGAGAGAGCATAGTCTCGCTTTTGCATGCTGCACGAGTCCCATCAAAACATGATTTACTTTTGCAGAAATGGTAATAAGCTCACGGCCATCAATAAATTTCTCTCCGCTTACAGAGTGCATGTGTGGGTCTGAATCAGGTGAGGACACCCCAGAAAATCGTCTTAATAAAAGATCGGACAGGATTCAGGAGCAGGACAAAACATGCTTCACTCTCAGAGGACTAAAGACCTCTCATACCCAGATGTTACATAGAAAGGGTGAAGGTTGCCGTAGCATTAGTTTCTCTCGTGTTTTTATTCATGTATATTGTCTCTATGAGCCTGGCTCAAACTCAACAGGCTCCATGTTGTTTATGTTGGATCCTGACTGGAGCCTGGCGGGGTTAATGTAAGCTCAACACTGACTCACCCTGTCTAAAGTTGTTACCATGGTAACAGCTTGCCTGTTTACCATAATTACAGACATGAAGACTGTTAATAAATATATATTCATAAAAATAAAAATAAAAAATATATAAATATAGTTAATGTCTGTGGTCATCATGGCAGTCTTAGTTCTGTACGTTCCTGGCTGATGTTTGACATGTATCCTCTCGTGTCATGTTTTACTTTTCACTTCCTAACTTTGTCTTTTTTTCCACCCTTTTTTCCGCCCACCTGTCCTCCATCAATCTTTCCTGTGTATTTAATCTTCTCCCTCCACTCTCGGACGGTTCATCTGTGTCCTCCGTGTCTCCTGTGTTCCTGTGCCTGTTCTCCGGTCCGCGGGTCTCTGCTCTGTGCTCTCTGGCTTCTGGTTTGTCCCCAGTTCTGTATTTTTCTTCAGTCGCTCTTGAATTTCCTTTACCTGCCTTTTGTTGCTTCAGCTCACTTTTTGTTCTTTTACCTTTCCTGTCTCTGTGTGCTGTGCGTTCAGATACTTAACAGCAACTACTAGTCCTGTTTGTTTTAACACACATACAAAGACATTTTACACAATTTTACACTATTAAAAGAACTTGAAACCGAACTAAACAAGACTTGAACCCACACATCATTCCTAAATTTTGGGCCAGGTATCCATGCTGTAGTACAGATCGCCTTACCTATCACCTCTTTCTTTCTAAAAAGTTAAACCAGAAAATGACTGGTTGTAAATATCTAAATAATTAATTATTTTCTTTTTTAGATATCATCTTCATTTCATGATATTTGATTGGGACATAATGCCTCTGTTAATTCAGCTAACTTAACGACTGACTTCAATTTCCAGTTGAAACAGGAATTTGTGGCAGGACATTAAGTAGAGAGGCTGTTTAAAATTGAGCAGGTGGCACTAGAACCAACACAGACAGCCACTCAGCGCTTTGCTCATACTGTAATCCTTAGCTGACAAAAGAAAGAAAAGAGACAGAAAACTCAGCCGCAGGCACCAAACACACAACCTCAATCAGTCTCCTGTTATCTCATCCTCACATTATTGATTGGAACTTTATGTTAAACGGGTTCTGATAAACCATGAAATAAGAACCAAAGAAACATTTTGTCAAGGTAGAGCGAGGAGAGTTCAGAGAAAGCACAGCACATAAATAAGGGTTTTATTTTTCTGAGCATCTATTGTCAGCTAAGTGTACACAATGGCATCCAGCTCCAGCTAACGAGGTGCGAAAGCTATTACTCATCCCGCTGTAACTGTAAAACTCAGAATGAAACCGAGGATTCTCCACAGAGGGAATACGTGTCACACCGACAGCGCTGTGGGCAGTGTGACTGTACAGAAGCCGACACTTACATCGAGTGACTCACTCCCATTACACAGGTACCACTGTAATCATTAATATGCATATGGCAAATGATTAAATGTGCGGCAGATAAAATGTGACGCAGCGTAATGAATGGAAATTTTAAAGCACATATTCAGGCTCAATAAATCATTTAGGACTATCACAATGTCACGTTTATCAGATGGCTGCAGGAAATCAAAGGAGTGATGAAAAATTAAGATGGTGGAACAGCACATTGCTGCAGCACCTGGCCGAGTCTGCTGGATGTGACAACTGTGCATCCTAAAATATGGACTTATGTAAATGCACCTGAGACAGGACAGTGAAATTTGATTGAATAGTCATAACTCTTTGGGAAAAAGGAAATAAAAAGAGCCACAAAAGTTCCCAAGAATAACATAAATGAATCATCATGATTACAAAGCTTTGGTCAATGATAGCATCAAAGTAGAGAAGTCTCACTCTGAAATCTCCTGAGGTGAGCCGTTCCAATTATCGCCTAATCTAGACTGTCAAAATCAGTTATAAAAAGGATCTTAATCTTTTATATATAACTGCCAAAACTTAAAGGGTCAGCGTTGCCCCAAAGGATTACAGTGGAGTCATGTGACGGCTGCCGGCTGAGGCAAACTACTGGACCAATTCCAAAGTTTGGTGAGTATGAATCATTCACACGTCAAAGCATGTAAATATAGGACCCATGTTTAAAAATACCAGAATTCCCCTTTAATACATACAATACATACATGTTCATATATATATATATATATATATATATATATATATATATATGTATATATATATATATATTGCACATGAATAGTGTTTCACTCTTATTATTTCACTGCTCAATCTTTCCATCTGTAGTCTTGTGTTGACTCATTCATGCAAATCTTTTTTAGCATTGTTTTAACCTGCTCTAACGACCTCGAGTGGGCTCTAATTCATCTGGGGGATTCAGATAATATTAAGGAAGTAGTCCATCACTTAAGGTGGCCCCACATTGGCTTTCCTGTGATTGCCTAACCTTTCTAGCCCTTCTTGTTTCCCCTTTGAGGCAAACCACACCCATCTGGGACCTAATTAGGCTAAAATGTAATAGCAAATAGAATTTGAGCCATGTCGGCCTATCTGCTACATTTACTTGAGAGGGTCCATTAGATGTATTCTGTAATGCCACCTCTGTGACAAGGTGGAGTTGCTTAAGATGCAAAAGGCTTGAATGTCACTTTTGCTTATTGATTTTTAAATCTTGTGGAAGAAATATTGCGAGGCTGGTGGTGGAGAATATGGGCGGGGCGGGGCAGGACGGGTATGACTGTTGTTTGACCTAGCAAGTCCATTTTAGGTTTATGCGATACCAACTTCCAACAGATGACTATCTGTTGAATAAGAATTGACTTTGTTTTTTCTAGGAGAAAGGTCACGGGCAGACTGGTATTTAAGATTGAATGCTCACTCAGAAAGCAAACAAACCCAAAACAGACTCTGCATTGCAACTCAGTGTGTACATTTTTGAGAAAAGAAGAGATCAATCAATCTCAAACATCAATATCCGTTTGCATCCCTTTAGCTGCACACGTTTGCCAACTAATGAAATCTGTGCATGGCTCCCCCTGTTATCGATTTCACAGAGGTCCTAATTTGCCGCCTGAGATCAGGCAGCCCCCCCCATGCCCCCCTTTACTCCCTCTTTTTCCTTCACCATGTTTTTCCTCTCTCCTATGCACGCACACACACTTACACACATCTCGTCATGTGCTACACAGTCATGCCTTGGGCAGCATATTGAGTGCTGGCTACGGCAGTGGGGAAGTCCTGTAGGGCAAACTGTTTAGTGCTGTATCTGAAGTCGTTAGATATGATTAATAATGTGCCGAGAGGAGCTGTAAGCCATCAAACAGCTCATCATAAGCACATATCACCTGGTAATTACAGATTCACATTTTCATGCACATTTATATCTGCCATTTTGAACTGGAGATAGACTGCTGGAGAAGGTGCTCTACATCACTGTGAGTGGATGAACTTTAAGTGTGCGAAGCTGAGGAGGTCAAAACTCCTGCAACACTTGAGAACAACATTCAGGAGGATGACGAAAAGCCACAAACCCAAACACATTGGTCTGACAAGTGGTGCTGTAATTTTGACCTCTTCAGTCTTTTTCCCTTTTCACGACCTGGCTCTTTGGGCCGTGACAAAATGGGAGACACACTGAATTAGGAGTTTTAACAAAGTATATTTATTTAACATAGAAATGCCCCTCGGGGAACACTGTCCTGCATGTTTTAGATGTTTCCTGCTCCAACACACCTGATTGAAATTATCGGCCAGTCATCAAGCTCTGCAGAAGCCTGACGAGGAGGCTTTCATTTGAGGAACAGGGTTGAAAAACACTGACTTAGTCCACCGCTGTGTAACACTGAATAGTTACAGACTGTGCGTTTTCCATTTAACCCCAACTGATGTGATGAGTAGCTTCTCATTTCTTAAACAACCATGTGGAAAGACACATCTTGTGGTCGTGGAAAAGATGTTGGTCTGTTTGAGAAGGGTCAAATCATTGGCATGCATCAAGCAGAGAAAACATCTAAGGAGACTGCAGAAATTACTAAAATTGGGTTAAGAACTGGAGGGATAGTGGGGAACCATCTTCTTCCAGGAAGAAATGTGGTCGGAAAAAAATTATTGATGATTGAATGTGATCGGAGATCACTTAAACCTTTGGGGAAATCAAATGGTAGAAAAACAAGCATAGAACTCAGGGTGATGTTTAATAGTGAAAGTAAGAGCATTTCCACATGCATAATGCGAAGGGAACTCAAGGGATTGGGACTGAAAACCACTAATCAGTGAGGCTAATCAGAAAAAAGGCTTCAATTTGTTGGGGAGCATAAATATTGGACTCTGGAGCGATGGAAGAAGGTCATGTGGTCTGATGAGTCCAGATTTACCCTGTTCCAGAGTGATGGTGCATCAGGGTAAGAAGAGAGGCAGATGATGTGAGGCACCCATCATGCCTAGTGCCTACTGGGCAGTGCTATGATCTGGGGTTGTTGCAGTTGGTCAGGTCTAGGTTCAGTGACATGATGTGCCCAAAGAATGAGGTCAGCTGACGACCTGAATATACTGAATGACCAGGTTATTCCATCAATGGATTTGTTCTTCCCAGGATTCATCGGGCTCAGATTATGAAAGAGTGGTTCAGGGAGCATGAGATCATTTTCACACGCTGATTGGCCACCACGGAGTCCAGACCTGAACCCCACGGAGAATCTTTGGGATGTGCTGGAGAAGGCTCTCCCATCATCAATACAAGATCTTGGTGAAAAATGAATGCAACACTGGACGGAAATAAATCTTGTGACATTGCACAGGTTTATCTCAACAATGCTAACAAACACAAGCTAAGGGTGGTCCAAGAAAATATTAGAGTGTGGTTTTTTTTGTGGCAACTGTATGGCCCTTTATATATGGGACAGAAAGCCCAATCTGTTATCCAGGAGGTGACATTAGCTGCTGGCTGTAGCCACAGGCTAACGGTTTGTTTGTGTCTGTGTAGTAACATCAGCCGCTTACACACAGCAATCCTGAATCAGAGACGATATTTTTGTCCCCCAATATGCCGCCTTTGCTTTCACCTGTGCCTTTCAGACTGCATCTACCAAAACAGTAAATCGTTGCACTTGTGTGTCTCTACAGGGTATGAGGCTGTCCCTTACATACAGCACCGGCTCCCCTCTTGTTCTCCTCACTGGGAAATACAATATTAAGGGGTACAGTAACGGTATTTACAGGAGGTCTTGAAGTTAACAGTCACATGAACAGCGAGTAAAGAAATAACAGTGTCACAGCATCAGCTGCACTGCTGTGAAGAGTTCATGTGCACTCCTGCGCCGGCTTGGCTGATGGCTGCAGTTACGGCTGCAACAGCCGTCGTGTCACTATTGAGTCTTATTTCTTGATCCTGCCCCAAGTTCCTTTAAGGATTTGTATTAACATTGCTGCAGGTGCTCTTTTGGACATTTTCGAATGATGTCATTACATTAAATTGCTTTTCTATGAGAGATTTCACGTGGGAGACATTTAGACAGACAGACAGACAGACAGACAGACAGATAGAGGAAGATAGAGGCATTAAAGGATGAAAGGATAAACAGCATCATACAGCAAATCACACCACTGGGAAATAACATTAGATAGCACAATGTAGTAGAGCATCAGAGTGCACTGTTGACTTTAATTAAGGCGGTATCAAAAGCATTATGTTTGTAAGTTTAAGTCCTTGAAAGATGGCTAAATAGTACAGTGACATCAGGGAGTGCCAGATGCTCACTAAACATTCCTGGGAAGCCCCCCATCCCATCCCCAGCCTGCACTGCAATGGACGCTCTCCAAATAAGACATGATGCAAATCAAACCGAGACAAGTGCAGTATCTGTGCAATGTGTCATCTTTTGACTATGGCTGGTATGCAAGCACGATGCAGATCCAGCCGTGTGATGCTCAGGCATGTCAATGAGTCTGAAACGACAGCTAAAGTTTTAAGTTAGACAACAAAAAGACTTAAGTTATTTATAAAGTTGCCAAACATCTCACAATTAAGTCTTTACTATAATTTACATTTCATTTGAGCAATCAACATGACATTTTCAAGTAACAGGCAGCAATTAATGTGTCATACCACACAAATGGTACAGCAGTATGCTTTGGGCCGGCCACTAACAGACACTCTGACACTACTTTTGAGCCAAACACTGTAGAGAGACGTTGTAATCATCGAGGTACCCTGTGGAGTATTTGCCCATTATTGGTGCTGAAAAACAGCATTTTAAATTGCAACATGTCATATTGTTTGTATCTTTTTGTTCTTGCAAAATATGCAGGCGTAGGGACATGCACAGGCTGATATGATCAACGTGCTCTCACTCCCAACCCATCAAATACCGCAGCTTGGTCAGGGGCCATAAACGGCCCCTGTGGAACTTCTGTGTTGTGCCTGAAAACGGTTGTTAGTTTATGTTAACAGACTCCATTTCTAAACTATTGTTCGCTACTGGTGCTCTCTGTAAGTGGAGCAGAGAGATGCACTGAAACGAGAAACTTTCTCATCCTTTGGACTGTTCAAGAAAATCCAGCCAAGTCCTTCACAAAGGAATCCACAGTCCCGCAGCATTAAACACCTTCCACGTCCACAGGCTTGTATAGGCAACCAAGTGAAACTGTGAAGAACTCATTTTTAGTGTCACATACAGTCAATAAAAAGATAGACACACACTAATTATCCCTCTAGCGTCCGTTTTGCACACAAAGGGCTCTATAGTCAAGTTAGCAAGAATGCGTAATACGCAAACTTACGTTAGACTTTTAAGATAAAGCTTGCTTTGCTGCAAACCCCATATTATCACATATTGTGACTTTTGGACTGTTATTAAGAATATCAAATGGCTGTAGTTTGGTTAGGTTTAGGCTTGGAAACTACCTGGTTGAAATGGTTAAAATAACTACATTAAGTCTTGTACCTTACCTCACGTAACTTAGGAAAGTGACGTAACTCGCCTCACATAATGTAAAGACATCATGTTAACTTATTTCGGGAAACTCCACTGTGTGACCCATCCAGCCACCTCTACCACCTGTGACTCAGAGCTCTCACAAGACAGCCTCCGGTTGGCAGGCTTCATTGGTTGAGTTCTCTGTGCTTGACTCAAACAGTTAACTCACGCAATAGCTCTGATAGTGTCTGTTTTCAGTGGTTCCTGAGCTGTAGTTAAGTGGATAAACACACCGTTCTCTTCAGCCTCTCTCCTGGTCTTCTGCTCATCCTCTCAGGGTCACTCATCCTCTGGAGCTGCTCAGTGCTTCAGGAGTGTCTCTGGGCTCGGCTGCTGCCCGGTCTTACTCCACCAAACAAGTTCAGAGACACATCAGTTGTGACAGCCAAAGTGTCCGCTGCATCAGCTCCGTCACTGGCTGTTTGTCTTTTCAAACCAACCGCGAGAAAATCCAGCACAACCAATAACACCAGACAACCACTGACAGTCAATTTTGGGGGCTCTTTGTAAAAGTCAATAAAAGAGTAGAAGAAGACTGTACAACATAAACAATACATGTTTCTCCTTAATACATTTGCTTCAGTTACATTTACCATAAACCAGGAACCTCAAGGGTGTGGTGAATTAATCTTTGGTCAGCCAAAACAACACGTATCTTCTTTAAAAATGATATGGTAAATCTATTCATTTACAAATCTATGCAGATTTGGTGCAACATGAATGAAGTAAGTCCAATGCTGACTGTCATTTTAACTCTGTTTAGCTCTCCATCAAATCAGAAAATATCTGATTATTTAGCTGCTAAATGCCCCAATAAGTTCACCAGCTAGTTACTACATTGGTGGATCAGAAGACCAAACCATTAAGACAGACATTATAGTTTACACTCAACATAACAGGAGATTTGAAGACTCAGGTGTTTATTACCTGTCCATTCATCACTAAAAGCTACCCCTAGGCGTACAAGTAGACAAGTAGTTATGGGATTTTTAAGATTAAGATATTGATTACAGCAGCTCTGTCACAGTTTGGCATAGATGGTCACCTGCTTATTTCTGCATGCCCTGTCACCAACCATTCTCATCTAATCAGCCACCGAGACTCACCTGTTCACACAGCTACTCCTCACACACTCACCAATCAACCAAGTATATCTACTCCAGCCTCACAGGTTTTGCCAGATTGTTCTTCCCCTATTATGCAAGACCTTCCAGCACTTCTCTCCAGCTCTTCTGATCTCCATCAAACTCAAACTGAGTTCTCCATTCAGCTTCTCTGTGACTTCCTGTGGATTGGAAACTCTTGTGTTGCTTTGTTTGCTGTTTTGTGTACGCTGTGTGCATATTCACCTGTTGGCTTCTGCCTTCACGAGCCTGTCGCCTGCCTGCTTGCCTGCCTCTGTCTGGCACTATAACCCTTGTTCTTCTGTACTACACATGTACTTGGACTAAGTGCACTGTACACCCAGCAAATATCCTGCCCGATTCTGCTATATTAACAATCCACCTTTGCTACAATTTTGGTCACCTTGCTCTGATCATGCAGAGTCTGGTCACTAAAATTCACAATTGACTATTCAGGAGGTGTCATCTAACACTTGACTGCAGAATGTTCTGCCTGAGTGGGCTAAAGAATGTTTCAACATCTGACTGATTATCAGCCCACTACTCTCGAGAGTCCAAGCTCCCACACTGGGCTTAGCTTGGAGTCTGCCAACCTTCAGTCCTGGGCACCCAGCTCTCAGTCCAAACTTCAGCCTTTGGTCAAGCCTGTTGGGAGTCAGCCTGTGCTTCCTTCTTTCTTCGCTGGGTTTTGTCTCCCTCCAGCCAGCTACTGCGTCAGGCCACCAGCCTGTTAGCCTCCCCTCAACTCCCGTGTTAGCTAGCCACCATGTTGCTAGCCTCCCATCAGCTCCAGTGTTTGCTAGCTGTTGGCTGGTTTGCCTCCCGTCAGCCAAGCCTGCCCAGTGACCCAGAGCCAAGCCTGCCCAGCGCCCCAGAGCCAAGCCTGCCCAGTGACCCAGAGCCAAGCCTCCCATTCCCGGTCCTAGGTCGGCAGCCTGGCCAACTACAGTTCCAGGTCCTAGGTCGGCGGCCTGGCCAACTACAGTTCCAGGTCCTAGGTTGGCCGCCCGGCCAACTACAGTTCCTGGTCCTTGATCAGTGGCAGGGCTGACTCCTGTTCCTTGGTCAGCAGCCTGACCGACTCCTGTTCCTTGGTTCAGCCTCTGCCACTTCTGCTCCTTAGTCTGTGGCACGGCGGACACAGCCATCGTTCCCAGTTGGTGTCCCAGCTGACACCAGCCAGTGGTTCTTTGTTTGCGACTCAGCAGATATCAGACTCTGATTTTCTAGTCAGGTTCCCGGGCTGACATCAGACTGTGGTTTCGTGTTGGCGGCACAGCGAAGACCTGTCCCTGCTCCTTGGTTGGCCATCCGGCCAACATTAGCCAGTGGTTCCCAGTTGGCCTCCTAGTCAGCATCCCGGCCTCCTCCGAAGTTTCTCCATCGGTTGCCAATCTCCACCAGTTCCTCTCTGCCAGAGCCCTGCCCGGCTCCCGTTTTTCCGTTTTCTCTGCCCCTTCAGAGGGCTTCAGTGCCCAACGCCTGCCTCCTGCTCGGCCTCCAGAGGACTTTATTGGAAAAAGGAAGACATCCATCCATAGCCTCATTGTGGTTTAGTATATATACATTGATAGAATTTCTAAGTTCACATATAAAAAATTTAGACAGGCAGGTGTACCTCTTGGGGCAAAGACAGATTGATACTCAGCTCATGACTCTTCAAGTGGAAGGTATGAAAATGTCTTCAAATTGATCGATTGGTTGGACAATCCAATGAAACCACTGTAAATGAGGTCTGTATTGTTCACCTAATTGTATAATGTTGCTCTTAGCCATATGTCCATATCCATACATCATTGTACAAGTCAGTATTCATGAGTATGAAATTCACAGTCAGAGAATCCAATTTTATTCAAACCTGTGCAAAGAAAAGGACATCATTTAAATTACTCTTAAAGGAAAACTGTTTCCATTCACACTCATGTTCTTTCTCTCCCTCTGTCTCTCTCTGTCTCTCTGTCTCTCTCTCCCTCTGTCTCTCTCTGTCTCTCTGTCTCTCTCTGTCTCTCTGTCTCTTGGGTGTTATTGTCAACACTGTTGTTAACTGCCATTTTGTTCTGTTAGTTGTTTTCCATACAATGTTCACAATCCCCTATTTTGCGAAGCTCAAGTGCTATTAAAGGAAATGAACACTCACACAGTGCAGTGTGTTCCTTTATAAAACGCTCAGGAATATTTTGAAAGTAGAAGACGAGTATGACTCAGTCTGCAATGCGGTGTGTTTCTGTACTGACAAACACAACATGGGGGAGGAGGAGATGTGGCAGACCTTCTAAAAGTCAGAGAAAAGAACACAAATACCGTGGAGAAAAAAATGCTGCTCCTCTCACATGCTCTGATGTTGATGATCTGTGTGCTGGGTCAGGTATTAATGATGTGTTAATTCATTGCCCAACATTTGCTAGCTGTTCTCTGGAAATTAGGATCAGTGTGTGCAAGCATGTGTGCATGTCTGTTGTGTGAAGATGGGAGTATTGGGACATGAAGGTGTGGTATGGGGGGTGCAACAGCAGGCAGCAACAGACGGCTGAACCTTTGGAGTAAGACTACATCAGGCCTGATAGCTGCTCCTCCACTGATGATCCTCGCAGGGCAATTTTACATTTCAGAAACAGCTGGATCTTTTTTTTTTCAGGTGCAGCATATGAGCAGTTAGCTTTTCTTTCTTTAAGTCTCCCAAATTTAGAGTGATACAATGCACAAGCCTTGGCCTTAACTTTGCACGTGGTGCATTTGTCAAAAAACTTCTCTTTCGCTGTAGACCGCACCACGGCCGAGCTGCCAGTGAGTTTTCTCTTTTCAAGTGAGATTTATCAGCACAGTGCACCTTGCTAACATGCCCCTTGTTATTGTAGCATGGTGCTACTACCACACGAAACCACCAAGATAATCACACCTCACACTGCTCTGCTCCAACGAGATGAAACAGTGTCAGCGCCACAGATTGCTGCAACATACTGAATAGCAGGACAACATCTGGATTACTGGTTGAGCCAGAGGATCTTTTGCTCACCTCAAGGAGCTCTGACTGGAAAAAGGGAGTTCTGCCTCTGATTAAGACTTTTCTTCAGGCCCAGACACGTCATAACATTTTTTTTTTTTTCTTTTTTTACTATGGGCAATTTTAAGAGTGTACTTTACAACAGGTGCAGTATCTGGTAGGTATAACTGTAAGAAGTCATGGGTGGCATTTATTTCTCATTTGCTGTCTCAAATCTGTCTGGCTAAAAGAAAGCAATTGGCTTGTGTGTCTCATCACTACGCTGCTCCCAAATGCTGATATTTCATAACATACAACCAATTTTTAACATTCACATTTCATGATCCAGTACAATGAACACTACAGGGAGAACATTGAAACCACACCTGAAGTCACGGTGACAGTGTGTTGTTGATGTGTATGGCCACATGTGGACACTGCTGTGCATATACACGTGTTGTTCTTTTGGTTTATAATTAATAATTTTCCACAGACAGCTTCTATGTATTAGTAATGATGTCCCACATGAACAAACAATTTTCTTTGAAACAGTTTTAGTTGCAACACAAGAAATGTCTGTCTTTGTCTTCTCTTCTTTGTGTCACTTTCCTCTCTGGTTTGAAGTGGGCTGGCTCATTGTGACAGAAGATTTTAGATGTTTTTTGTGAACCAATCAGAGCAGGCGGTCCCAGCTTTCATGACGCCATGGGCGAACCTCACCTCCAGCCCCCCCCCAGTGTCCCTGCATTTGCATTAAAATGCAACATAAATGAACAATGCATGAATAGCACAATTAGATAAACAGATTATTAAGCATAATTTATCCAACCTTTAGAATAGGACACAAATAAATAACACAACCTCATTGGTTAATGGCTACTTATATACATGACACTCCAAATGACACAAAGCTACATCACAAAATATCAGTGCAATATATGTCTTTTGAATTATCTTACATAATTGATAATTCAGTTTACTGAGCAGCACAGAACCACAGCGTTTACCAAACAATATGTGAGCTAGTCATGGTTGTGCTACATACACATTATTAGGGTGAAATTAATCAGATAAAATGTCTGCTAGTCAGCTGGACTGAAAACGGACGCTGTCGTCATCTACTATTATAGCCAGCAGTACAGCAAGAGGCTGTTAGACAGCGGGTTAGCCTGTACAAATCAACGTCATTTCATTTCATTACATGATCATACTAATGAAGAGTAGATGACCTGGTGCCATACCTTAATCTTCTGCTTGTTTCTCCTCTTCTTCTTCTCTCTTCTTCCTGAACTGGGCACCTGACGGCTGTGTCCTCTTCTTATCCATTTGTTTGTTTGACACTTGGTAAGCAACACATCACCCATCCCCCAACACTGTCAACCAAGAGTTAAGACTAAACCAATTCACCTTCTTTTGCTATATATTTCACTATTTAACCAAACCTCGAAAATAACATATGTGAAACTATCGGCTTTTATTCACCATATTATTATGACTGAAATGTGCTTTATGTGGAAGGAATTCATGATGTGATTGACTTTATCCGACTAATTGCATTAGTTGTGCAATATTATATGAATCCCCTGCTCCCCCGCCCCAGTAGGTGAACCTGTCCCCCGCCTCCCTTCTTCCACAGACTCTGTGTGAGACTCTCAGCAGCAGCAGATGCACCTTTTTAAAACAAAGGGCGCCCAGCCGCCCGCTCCCCACACGGCAACATGACAATGACTTGACGCCCATACTGCTCATATGAGAAACACCGCTGAATCAGAGTTTGGGAACATTTGTATTAAAATATGATCGCAGCTGATGGGTTGTTCATCCACATTGCCATGCCACAGTCAAATAAATAGGATCACCACACACCTACAGTGTCTTGATGGAGCAGAGTGACTGGGTTTTTTAATGATATAATGATGTGAATGAAAATAATGCATGGTACATTTATTTTTTTTCATGCATTTTTACTTTTTGCTTATTTAATCATTTCATGACCAGGGGGAAGGAGAGCCATGGGTTACTGACCAAACACGCTGTAACAGGGAAAGCTGTTCGGATACAGAACTACTAAACATTTAATTTAATTAAAAAAAACAACAACAAAAGAATCACTTACAGCAGCTTTAATGCTATGATTATACAATGATATTTTGGTGTGTTTCCAGCGTTGCTGCGGCCGTTTGGGGATGGCCTTTTTCCTGTTTCATTGTCTTTGTTGTCCTCTGCCCAAAGCCAGAACCATGAAGAAATGGTTTTCCCACTAAAGTGTGGAAGAAGTCAGGTGGCCTGCTGAGACTCCAAACTGATTCAACACCTTCGGAGTAAATTGAAACGCCAACTGTGAGCCAGACCTTATCACCTGACATCAGTGTTTGACCTAACTATTGCTCTCAAGGCGGAATGCAGAAGCAGAAGATTTACCTCCTGAAAAATGGCATATCAGTACACATCTTGAGGAGCCAGGCTGCGACCAATTACATTACCACATTTCATATAGACTGTGGTGTTTAATGCTCATGACAAACCTGGTTCCCTGACTAAAGCCTGTGAGGCAGTTCCTCCTCCAAAGCAACATAATTATTGCCATAAAACTGCTCCAAGTTTGGAGGGGACGATTGCCTTAAGGACAAGTTCTGGCAACAAATGTCCCTCTCCCTGCTGTCCCTCCATAACCATAACCCACAAAATCAATGAGTATAGTTGAACCCTAGTAGCTATAATTAGCAACACACACCTAC